>JAAALK010000289.1:77339387-77544310 GCA_019279435.1 Zizania palustris | reverse complement strand
ACAATTAGATATGGACCTTCCCATTTATTGCCTAACTTCCCTGGTGCTATAATGCTTCGTAGCACAAGATGACCCGGCCTTAACTCGCTGAGCTTAACCTTCGGGTCATACCAAGTCTTCGTCTGCTGGTGATATTTTGATAAATTAGCTACAGCTCGAAGTCTTGTTTCTTCTGACAAATCTAACGAAGCTTGTCTTTCTTCTTCGATGTCTGGTTCGGTGCTGCGAAATGATCCCCCTTTGAGTTCCGTTGGAGTCATTGCTTCATCTCCGAATAGTAGTCTGAACGGAGTAAAACCTGTGGACCTTGTTTGCGTAGTCCGAATGGACCATAGAATCTTCGGAAGCTCTTCGGTCCACAGTCCTTTTGATAACCCTACTATTCTTCGATTTAGCCCTGATAAGATATTTCCATTGGCTCGCTCAACGGCTCCATTTGACTGAGGATGTCTCACTGCAGCAAAACATAGTTGAATACCTAGATCTTCGCAAAACTTCCTGAAGGGTTCTGCGTCGAACTGTGTTCCATTGTCAACTGTGAGATATCTAGGCACTCCGAACAGGCAAATAATGTTCTTCCAGAAGAATTTCTGTACATTATTCGAAGTGATAGCTGTTAAGGGCTCTGCTTCCACCCACTTAGAAAAATATTCGATAGCTACCACTGCGAACTTCAGATTTCCCTTTGCTAACGGAAAGGGACCAATTAGATCCATACCCCATCTGGCCATAGGCCATACCGGAGCAATGACTTGAAGAGCTGTTGGTGGGCGATGACTCCGTCGACCCATCCACTGGCATCCTTGACAAGTGCGGACCAAGCTCTCCGCATCAGCTGTTATTGTGGGCCAATAAAGCCCCTGGCGAAGTGTTTTTTCCTGCCAGAGCTCTAGGGGCTAAATGACTTCCACAAAGGCCTTCGTGAATTTCTCGAAGAATTTCTTGGCCTTCGGCTTGAGATATACATCGGAGTAGAGGGGAACATACTCCGGCCTTGTATAATATACCGTTGATTAACTGATAGTTTCTTGCTCTGAGCTTTAATCTTGACAATTGGGGCTCTTCGGGCAAATTTGTTCCTCCTTGCAAGAGTTCTATGATTGAATCTTTCCAATCTGCACTAGGAATGCAGAGAATCTCTGCAGAAGCAACTTGTGGCACCGAAGGTATATTGAGCTCCTCATAGAAAGCTTCGTCAGGCACATCCACAGCTCCGGCAGCAGCCTTCGCTAAAATGTCCGCTTGCACGTTTTCAGCTCTTGGTATACTCCGAATGGAAATACCCTTGAAATGTGCTTCGATCTTGCGAATTTCTTCCAAGTACTTTGCAAGCTGTGGATGTCGGACTTGAAAACTTTTGTCTACGTGCCCTGCTACTATCTGAGAATCTGTTTTTATAATTATCCTTGTAGCCCCTAGAGCACGTGCTTTCCGGAGTCCCAATAAAATTCCTTCGTACTCCGCTATATTATTGGTAGACTTAAAGTTGAGTCTTGCGGAGTACATTGCTCTTTGCCCTGACGGTGAAATCAATACTGCCCCAATGCCTGCTCCGGATGCTTGGAAAGCCCCATCGGAGTAAATAATCCAAACTCCGTCATCTGATTTCTCCGGAGTCAACTTCGCAGGTGGAGTCCACTCTGCTACGAAGTCTGCTAGGACTTGAGATTTGATAGCTGTCCTTGCCAGGAAAGATATGCCGAAGGGTGCTAGTTCTACTGCCCACTTTCCAATTCTTCCAGTGGAATCTTTGCTTCGGAGCATATCTCCTAAAGGATACGAAGTTGGTACAATTACATTGTGAGCCAAAAATAATGTCTTAGCTTCCTCGAAGCCATTATCAGAGCATAAACGAACTTTTCAAGTTCAGAGTATCTTGTCTTTGCTCCTGACAATGCTTCGGATACAAAATAGACAGGATTTTGGACCAACTTCCCATTGATATCAGCTTCTCTGACAAGGACTGCGCTGACAGCTGAGCCTGTGGCTGCGAGATACAGAAGTAGGGTTTCGTCTGCAACAGGCACCGTAAGTGTAGCAAGATTGCTGAGATAATCTTTAATATCTTCGAAGCTTTTCTGACACTCCGGTGTCCATGCAAAATCTTCGGACCCTTTCAAAGCTTTAAAGATTGGCAAACTCCTCTCCGCAGACCTTGATAAAAACCTGCTAAGTGCGGCCAAACGTCCAGTCAGCTTTTGCACTTGCTTTAAATTTTCCGGAGGAGCCATCTTCTGCAGCGCAGTTATTTGAGTAGGGCTAGCTTCAATTCCCCTGCTTGAAACTAAGTACCCTAACAACTTTCCAGCCTTAGCTCCGAATATACATTTTTCGGGGTTAAGGCGGATCCCACATGCCCGAAGGCTACTGAATGTTTCTGCTAAGTCTAGGCTATGTTGGTGCTTTAAAGCACTCTTTATTACAATATCATCCATATAGGCCTCTACATTGCGACCTAGTTGATGACCTAGAGCCTTAGCAACTAATCTTGAAAAAGTAGCCCCGGCATTTCTTAGGCCAAAGGGCATTCTTACATAGCAGAAGTCTCCCGAAGGAGTTACAAAGCTCGTCTTGATTTCATCTTCGCGCTTCAACCATATTTGATGATAACCGGAATACGCGTCGAGGAAGCTTAGTAACTCCGAACCTGCAGTGGAGTCAACTAGTTGATCAATTCGGGGCATGGGGTAGGGGTCACGTGGGCACGCTTTATTCAAAGATGTGAAATCAATGCACATGCACCACTTTCCGGAGGACTTCTTCCTGACGAAGACTGGGTTGGCTAACCATTCTGTATGGGCCACTTCCCTGATAATCCCAGCCTTCAACAGTTTTTCAACTTCGTCCTTAGCTAGAGCAGCTCTCTCTGCAGACATCTTCCGGAGTCCTTGTCGAACAGGCCGGGCCTTCGGGTTTACAAGCAAGCTGTGCTCAATAATATCCCGATCGACTCCGGTGATATCTTCGTCAGACCAAGCGAAGACATCCAAATTTTCTTCTACGACCTTTTCCAAGGAAGTTGCAACTTCGGGAGGTAAATCTTTACCAAACTGAAAAGTGTATTCTTTACCATCTTTGACAATGACCTTCGTTGCAATCTCTCCTTCGGGACTTGGTCTTGGAAATGACTTTTTCGAAGCTTCGGAAGAGGCTGAAAAAATTTCTCCATTATCTTGGACACTGTTTACCTGCCTCGGATCAAGAGGAGGACCGTGACCATATTCTGCCCTCCGAGCCATGGCTTGATCTCCGAAGATTGTCAGAACTCCTGATTGTGTGGGCATCTTCATGCACAAGTAGTTGTGATGTGCCACAGCTCCGAACTGATTCAACATGCCTCGTCCGAAGATGACATTATAAGCATACGGGGCATCTACCACATCAAAGATAACTTCTTCAGTTCGGGCTAGTAAACCTTCTCCGAAGGTTACTTCCAGGCCTATCTGGCCGAGTGCATCAAGCGGAGGTCCTGCAAAGCCTTGCAGAGGACGAGCCGCTGGGAGGAGATGCTTCCGGGAAATGCATAACTGATCGAAGGCTTGTACAAATATGATATCTGCCGAGCTACCTCCGTCAATTAGCACCCTTCGGACTTCTGTCCCTGCAATATCAGCAGTAATAACCAATGGATCTGCATGCGGGAACTTGATACCAGCTGCATCCTCCGCAGAGAAAGATATTGGAACATGAGACCACTCCGGCATTGCAGCTGCAGATGACGAAGTCCCAATGTGGCCTACTTCTCGAACGTACTCTCTTCGCTGTCTCTTGGACATGCTTCCGAGGGTACCTCCTCCGGAGATAGGGAGAACTACTCTCTTCCCTCTATCTTGCCCTTCTTCTTGCTTTGGAGGTGGCATAACATTGGCCACCGGAGGATGCCTTGCAGCATCAAAATTTTCTATCCGCGCCACAGCCTGGACCGGCTCCGAGCGCACTGCTGCTGCTGGACTTCGGTCTGTACTACCTCGACCCGAAGTTCTCTCCAAGTATTCTCCCCGAAGGGTAAGAATAGCCTTGCAGGTGTCAGTTGCATGGCTTCGATTCTCTCCATGAATACAGCAAAAAAGGGTCTGGCCCTTGCCAGCCGTTTTCCCTGGCGGCCTCCAGCCGCTGGACTTGTTCCCCGCAGACTGTGGAGCTCTTGGTGCAAACTTCTGCGGGGGTGCAATGTTTAAGACTTCAGAGCGAGGGTGCTTTTGCCCTCTTCTTCTATCATGTTGCACTTCGGAGACTGGTTCTTGCGGCTGAGCCGAAGTCTTCACCTCTGCTTTAACTTCTGTCAACACTGTCGAAGTAGCAGTAGTCCTCCGAAGCCAACCTTCTTCTGACTTCGAATACTCCTCGAAGTACGACATCAGCTGTGATACCGTGGTGATGCTCTTTCGATGCAGTTTATCCAGAAGGCCTTTATGACTGACACCTTCTCGAGCCGCATCAACCACCGAGGATGTGGACAGCCCCCGAATTTGCGACTTCGTGTGAGCGAAGCGCTTGAAGTACTGCCTCAATGTTTCTCCGGGGAGCTGTTTCACTTGGAAAAGGCTTCCTGTCGACATGGGGGGCACGAAGGTGCCCTGAAAGTTACTTATGAACTTCTTCTTCAACTGTGACCATGAAGTGATTGATCCTGGTTTTAAAGACCAGAACCATCTCAACGCCACTCCTTGAAGGGCTAACGGGAAGCACTTCGCCATAGTTTCTCTGTCTCCGCCACTAGCCTCGATTGCTAGGGCATAAGAACGCGCAAACTCACTGGGATCTTCGTCTCCGGCATACTTGCAAAGCTTCGAAGCTTTGAACCTCGGATCGAAGCGAACCTTCTGAAGCTCGGGATGCAACGGAGATTCATTGTCGTAAGAGGCGTTCTCCGGGGCTTCGGGATAATCAAGATCGTCGTCTTCGTGCACTTCGGGGATAGCTGGGGTGGCTTGAGGACGAAGCCTGTTCGCAGCCTCTTGCCGCCACCTTGCTACCTCGGCTTGAAGATTGGCCATTTGAGTGGCCATGTCTCCAAGGCTATCTTCATCTCCTCCGGAAGGACCTTCCGGGTCTTGAGAGCTGGTATGATCAGTTCGAATCGGAATGGAGGGTGGCAGAGTGGCTCCGGGCGGTCGAAGTGTGGAAGGGGTTGGTGGAGAGGTTTCGTATCCTCGAGGGATAGAAGCCCCTTGCGGAGTTTGAGGTGGAGGGATAGTCGAAGACCCTCCGACTTCGACTGTGTCGAAGGGTATCTCTCCGGAGATCCGAGAGGACCTCCGAGTGGGATTGCGAGGTGCGCTCCGCTTAGGAGGCATGATGCAAGAGGTTGGTAGAGAACGAAGTTTTTTGGACTAGTTTCCCCACGGACGACGCCAACTGTTGGCGTAAAAGATTACGCTAACAGGTTTCTGTAGAAAAGAAACTAACAAACGAAGTGTTTGTGAAGCAAACTATTCTAAGCCTCCGAAAGGATAATAGCTTAGAATAGTTCGAAAGTGTGTATTGAATCACTTGTAATCGGTCCCTATTACAGGGTGAAATGGGGGGTATTTATAGGCCTAAACATTAAGGAAAAGACCTATTTACCCCTCTATTACAACCGACATTAAGGAAACTATTCGGTTTCCTTAATAGGGCTAAAATGGTAAAAGACTAATCTAATAGGATAGAAGATAAGTCTTCCATCTTAGCTGGCAGAAAAGATCCTGAAGGGCTTTGGTTCGAAGACATACTTCGAACCAGTGTCTGTCTTCGGGCTTCGAACCAGGTTCCGAGCATCTTCGAAGAAGGTCTTCGAACAATCTTCGAACTAGTTGGCTGTCTTCATGCTGCTTTAGCAATAACCCCGAAGATGAGATATTTTCCCCCAACAGTATGGGCGGCCACCGTAACCACCATCCACAAGGTAACAATGACAACCGCAGGAACAATGACCCCTACTCCAAGGTAAAATTTTCAATACCTCATTTTGCTGGCACCTATGATCCAGATGCATATTTAGATTGGGAGATGTCAGTCGAACAAAAATTTCATGCTCACATGGTTCCTGCTATCCACCGTGTGCGCTTAGCTACTAGTGACTTTACTGGATATGCTCTTCTTTGGTGGACTGAAATAGTTCAGGTTGGCAATGAACCACAAAATTGGGGTATGTTAAAACAGCAAATGTGTGGTAGATGGGTTCCTCCTTCATATAAACGTGATTTGAGAAAAAAATTGCAGCACCTAAACAAAGGAAATAAATCAGTAGATGAGTATTATCAGGAGTTGCAAATAGGTTGCATGCGTGCTGAAATTGAGGAGGACAATGAGGATAAAATGGCTCGTTTTTATGGTGGTTTAAGACGTGAAATTCAGGATATCATTGATTATAAAGAATACAATACTATCACTCGTCTTTTCCACCTTGATATACTTGCAGAAAAAGAATTGCAGGGTCGCCAACAACCACAACGCAGCATGAGGACTAACATTGGCGGTGCCACTTCACGTTCAAGTGAGCAGCATCAGCGACCACCACCACCTTCTCGACCGGCGGCTACATCAGCACCTTCTGCATCTACAGCCCAGGCTGAGAGCTCCAAAGCTGCAGCATCCAAGACGCCAGCCAAGCCCACCTCCTCGGTGGCCTCTACTGCACGTTCTGCAGCGATCCAGTGTCACCGATGCAAAGGATTCGGTCACGTTATGAAGGACTGCCCTAGTCAGCGGGCTTATATTGCTACGGAAGACGGTGGCTATGTAAGTGCTAGTGATGTTGAAGATGAATATGCACTTGCTGCTAACATTGCAGGAGATTACGATGCTTCCGACGATGACGATATTTTTGCACCGGATGCCTCTGCTAACCATGAAGCACTTATTGTACAACGTGTTTTGAGCACTCACATGGACCAGGATGACCGGGCACAATGGAACAATCTCTTTCAGACCTTCTTCATCGTCAATGACCGCCATGTACGTGTCATCATCGACAGCGGTAGTTGCAACAATTTGGTGAGCCACGACATGGTAACGAAGCTTCAACTTTCCACACGTGCGCATCCAAACCCTTAACACGTGCAATGGTTCAACAATAGCGGTAAGGTCAAGGTAACACAAACTGCTCACATCAGATTTTCCATTGGTACATACTTCGGAGTTGCTGATTTTGATGTAGTACCAATGCAAGCATGTTCTCTATTACTTGGTAGACCTTGGGAGTATGATACTGATGCTACACACCATGGTAGGAGCAATAAGTACACATTTATGTATAAAGGAAAGAAAGTTACTTTGCTTCTTATGACTCCTGCTGAAATTGTGAAATTTGAACAAGAAAAACATGCTAAGGACGCACAAACAAGCAAACAACCTTATGAAAATCAGCAAGTAGCTAAAACGCTTTTGAGGCAACAGAAAGATAAAGTTGCTTCTCCTTCTTCATCACAAGTTATTAATCTAAAAGGACATGTCATGCTTGCAACTAAAACTGACCTTGCTGAAATTTGTGATGATACTCCCATGATATATGGCTTGATTTGCACGAACATGCTGTTTTCACTTGCGAACATTCCTAGCTCTGTTCCCGTTGTAGTCACTAACCTTTTGCAGGAGTTTAACGATGTTTTTCCTGCTGAGATACCACCCGGGCTGCCACCGATACGCGGCATCGAGCACCAAATTGATTTGATCCCGGGAGGGTCTCTTCCTAATCGTGCAGCGTACCGTACCAATCCAGAGGAGACAAAAGAAATTCAACGCCAAGTACAGGACCTTCTTGATCGTGGGTATGTCTGTGAAAGCCTTAGTCCTTGTGCAGTACCCGTTCTTTCGGTGCCTAAGAAAGATGGTAGTTGGCGCATGTGTATTGATTGTCGTGCTATTAATAATATCACCATTCGATATCGACACCCTATTCCTAGATTCGATGACATGCTTGATGAGCTTAGTGGTGCCATTATCTTTACTAAGATCGATCTTCGTAGTGGCTACCACCAAATTCGCATGAAACTAGGTGATGAATGGAAAACTGCTTTTAAAACAAAGTTTGGATTATATGAGTGGCTTGTCATGCCTTTTGGACTTACTAAGGCACCTAGTACCTTCATGCGCTTCATGAATGAAGTCCTACGATCCTTTATAGGATGCTTTGTGGTAGTATACTTTGATGATATCTTGATTTACAGCAAGTCTCCCACTGAACATGTTGAACACCTACGTGTTGTTTTCTCTGTCCTACGTGACGCTAGATTGTTTGGTAACCTTGAGAAGTGCATGTTTTGCACAGATCGAGTTGTGTTTCTTGGATATGTTGTCACTTCATAGGGCATTGAGGTTGACGCGGCAAAGGTAGAAGCAATCTACAGCTAGCCGCAACCTCAAACTATCACACAGGTACATAGTTTTCTTGGTCTTGCAGGTTTCTACCGGCATTTTGTGAAAGATTTCAGCACCATAGCCGGTCCTTTGAATGAGTTGACCAAGAAGGGAGCTACTTTTACTTGGGAACCAGCACAAGAACAAGCTTTTGCCACACTCAAGGATCGCCTTACACATGCACCTCTACTTCAGCTACCCGACTTCGGTAAGACTTTTGAGTTAGAATGTGATGCTAGTGGTTTTGGAATAGGAGGTGTGCTGCTACAAGGAGGTAAACCAGTGGCCTATTTTTGTGAGAAATTACATGGTCCACAGTTGAATTATTCTACCTATGATAAGGAATTATATGCCTTAGTGCGTGTGCTTGAAACTTGGCAACATTACCTTTTGCCTAAGGAGTTTATTATTCATTCGGATCATGAAGCATTGAAGCATATACGTAGTCAAGCAAATCTGAATAAACTACATGCTAAATGGGTAGAATTTATTGAGACTTTTCCATATATCATTAAGCATAAGAAAGGGAAAGATAATGTGATTGCCGATGCTTTATCTAGACGTTATACATTGCTTTCTCAACTTGATTATAAGATCTTTGGTTTAGAAACACTGAAAGACATGTATGATACTGATTTGGACTTCAAAGATGCTTTTGCAAATTGTACAGATGACCGTGCTTGGAACAAATATGTGCTGAATAATGGATATCTTTTTCGTGCTAACAAGTTATGTGTGCCGGCTAGCTCTCTTCGCTTGTTGTTATTGCAGGAAGCACATGGTGGTGGTTTGATGGGTCATTTTGGATCAAAGAAAACTGAAGATGTGCTGTCCATACACTTCTATTGGCCTAGGATGAGACGAGATGTTGAGCGCTACGTGGCACGATGCACTACTTAAAATAAAGATAAGTCCCGTCTAAACCCACATGGTCTTTATATGCCTCTGCCTGTTCCAAGTGTACCTTGGGAGGATAATTCTATGGATTTTGTGTTAGGATTACCTAGAACTAAGAGGGGGAGGGATAGTATTTTTGTGGTGGTAGATCGGTTCTCTAAAATGGCACATTTTATACCTTGTCACAAGAGCGACGATGCTACCAATGTTGCTGATTTATTTTTCAGAGAGGTTGTACACTTGCATGGAGTTCCCAATACCATCGTTTCAGATCGTGATGCTAAATTATTAAGTCATTTTTGGAGGACGTTGTGGCATAAGTTGGGGATGAAGCTGCTGTTTTCTACTACTTGTCACCCACAAACGGATGGGCAAACGGAGGTCGTCAACCATACATTGTCCGCCATGTTGAGGGCTGTTTTGTAGACCAACTTGAAGCTCTCGGAAGAGTGTCTACCTCATATTGAGTTTGCATATAATAGGTCAGTACACTCCACTACTAAGGTAAGTCCGTTTCAAGTGGTCTATGGCTTTAATCCACGTGCTCCTATTGATTTGATATCATTGCCACCAACTGAAAAATTGAATTTTGATGCTACTACACGTGCTGAATTATTGCTTAAGATGCATGAAACTACTAAAGCAAACATAGAGAAAATGAATGAGAAATATCGTGCTTATGGTAGTAAGGGTAGAAAAGAGATAACATTTGAACCGGGTGATCTTGTTTGGTTGCACTTGCGCAAGGATCGTTTTCCTTATTTGAGAAAGTCTAAATTGATGCCCCGTGCTGATGGTCCTTTCCGTGTGCTTGAGAAGATAAATGATAATGCATATAAACTTGAGTTGCCTGCAGCTTTTAGGGTTAGTCCCACATTTAACATTTCAGATTTAAAGCCCTATTTGGGAGATGACGATGAGCTTGAGTCGAGGACGACTCCAATTCAAGACGGGTAGAATGATAAGGACATCACTTCACATGATACACACATGGAGCCTCCACTTACAATTCAATTACAAGGATCAATCACACGCGCCCGTGCTCGTCGCTTGAACCATGAGGTTAATTCTTTCCTTAGCAACTATGTTAATATTTGTTTGGATAGGATGCTACTGAATACTAGTGATATTTTATTGCTTAGGAACATGGGAGATGGAATAGGAGAGTTGGAGTTGAAGACGGAGTCGCACGGATGATTTGAAGTCAAGAATTCGCTGGTTCGGACTACATCAACCACCATGCACCAAAATGGGCGTAAATTCCTCATACGAAGTCCGATTGGCACGTTCTTGGACTTTTTGGAAAGATAAGGAGAAGACGGATCTTTTGGCGTTGGTTTCGCCTCATTTGGAGTTTCGAGTCGTCCTGTGTGACAGAAACAGTCCTTCATGACAGAATTGGGCCGAGTTGGACCTTGTACTGAGTTGGAGGCCATGTTGGCCCATAGTCCGAGTCATGTGCGCCTCCTACAGGATGCCCACGCCCTATATACTCACGACAACCATCATTAGGGTTAGGTTTTGCTTTGTTTTCATCTACACTCGTGTGTTTAGATCCCGCTCTTGCACCGGACCGATTGGCTGCTGCAACGGCGTTTGTGAAACCTCTCCTCATCATAGTTCATCTGTGATTTGGCATTCGACTTGTGTTCTTCCTGTTCTTGCTTGTGTTCTTGGATTCGCTTGCAGGAACCAGCCTTCGTGGCGAGGTCAATCGTGCCCTGCGTGGTTGATAACCAACGGAGACGGTGGTGTAGCGATTGAAAGATTTTGATCCGTCGGACCAGAGCCTTGGATCGCCAACGTCGAGATTCTCCACCAATCCAAGTTATCCTTACCTAGCAGAAGATCGGGACCAATCCCCTATTAAATAATATAGCGGAGTACGAAGGAATTTTGTTAGGACTCCGAAAGGTGTGTGCTCTTGGTGCTACATGAGTTGTTATAAAAATAGATTCTCAAATTGTAGCAGGGCACGTTGATAAAAGTTTTCAAGTCCAGCATCCGCAGATTGCAAAATATCTAGAAGAGATCTGTAAGATCGAAGGAGCATTCAAGGGGATTTCTGTCCGAAGTATACCAAGAGCTGACAATGCACAAGCTGTTATCCTAGCAAAAGCTGCAGCTGGAGCCATGGATATTTCAGAAGGGGCCTTTTATGAAGAGCTTACTTCGCCTTCGGTGCCTCAAATCCCTCCTACGGAGGTTCTTTGCATTCCGAACACTGACTAGTAGAGTTCGATCATGGAATTATTGCAAGGTGAAACAACCTTACCTGAAGGACCAAAGCTTTCAAGATTGCAGCTAAGAGTTTGGAATTATCACGTTATCAACGGTATTCTTTACAAGGCGGGAGTATGTTCCCCCCTACTCTGATGTATTTCTCAAGCTGATGGCCAAGATATACTCCGATGAATTCATGAAGGCCTTTTTGGTAGCCATCTTACCCCCCGGGCTTTAGCAGGAAAAACACTTCGCGAGGGGCTTTATTGGCCTACAATAGTAGCTGATGTGGAGGCCTTGATCCGCACTTGCCAAGGTTGTCAATGGATGGGAAGACGAAGTCATCGTCCGCCAACACCCCTTCAAGTTATTGCTCTAGGTTGGCAATACTCCGCCAACACCCCTTTCGAATAGCAAAAGGAAGTCTGAAATTTGCAGCGGTAGCAATTGAATATTTTTCCAAGTGGGTCGAAGTAGAACCCCTCACAGCTATCACTTCAATAATGTACAAAAATTATTTTGGAAGAATATTATATGCAGGTTCGGAGTGCCTCGATAGCTCACAATCGACAATGGCACCCAATTTGATGCCGAACCCTTCAGAGAGTTTTGCGAAGGCCTTGGCATAGAAATGTGTTTTGCAGCTATGCATCATCCTCAGTCTAATGGAGCCGTCAAATGAGCTAATGGTAATATTTTATCAGGTCTGAATTAAAGGATAGTAGGATTGGCAAAAGGATTGTGGACCGAAGAGCTCCCAAAGATTTTATGGTCCATTCAGACCACTCAAATGAGGTCCACAGGTTTTACTCCTTTTAGATTTCTATTCGGAGATGAAGCCATGAGGCCGATAGAGCTTAAAGGGGGATCTCTTCGCACCACCGAACCTGAAAATGAAGATGAAAGGCAAGCTTTGCTAGATTTAACGGAAGAAACAAGGCTTCGAGCTATTGCAAATTTGTCGATGTATCAGCATCAGACGAAGACTTGGTATGACCGAAGGTTAAAATTAATGAACTTAAACTAGGTCAATTAGTTTTGCGAAGCATCATAGCGCTAGGGAAATTAGGAAATAAGCGGGAAGGTCCATATATCATTCTTCATTCAGGACGCCCTGGTTCTTTTAAGTTAGCTAATTTAGAAGGTGAAGAGTTAAAGCATGCCTGGCATGCGGAGCACCTTAAGCGATATTTTGCATAGGGGCTCCTTGTAATCATCTATAAATACCTTCTGAATAAATAAAGTTCATGGTTCAGATAATGCCTACTTCTCAAACATTCCCTACTTCTAGTGGATGCAATGGAAGAATAGAGTCAGTTGCGAAGGAAGAGTCATTCATTTGAACCAATTTTACGGACTTCGAACCACCGGTTCGAAGCTTCCGATAAGGTGGGAAAACCACAAAAAATAGATACCAAGCCACCGGCTTGAAAGCATCTGTAAAAAGACTCCAAGGAGACCAAATGATACGGATTTCAAGCTTCGGCTTGAAAGCATCGGTAAAAAGAGTCCAAGGAGACCACAAAAGTGGATTCCAAACCATCGGTTTGATAGCATCCGTAAAAAGAGTCGAAGGAGACCAAACAAAACAGACTCCGAGCTAATAGCTTGAAAACGTCTGAAAAAAGAGTCCAAAGTGACCATTGTAATCGGACTCTAATGTGTCCAAAAAAGAGTCTGAAGTGATCACATTCAAACAAAAAGGTACTAAGTTACCAGTTTTTAGACTCTGAATTAGTAGAGATATTTTCGAGGTCTTTAGTGACCACTTTGGACTTAGTCAATCTTTAATATTATAAGGGGCTCTGAGCCTCCAAAATTATACTCCTAACTAATGTTATCTTCGTTGCGCATAACCACCTTCGACCAAATTTCGGAGTTGCTTACACCCAAAGAGGGGCTGGGAAGTAGGGAGAGAATTTTGAAACTTTAATTTTTATCATTCAAACAGATTACATTACATCATGAAAAATTTGTATCTATACCAAGAAGGAAACAAAAACCTCTTCGATCCCTAGAACTACTGTTAAAACTAGCGCAACTTCAAGGGCGACTTGTCCCATAGCCTGGAGTTTTAATAACTTTACGTTTAACCCTCTTCCCTCCTTTCGAAGCTCGGAAGTCCTTTTTCTCTTGCTGAAGTTCGGCCTAGGTCCGAAGCCGTTCGGGGCTTCTTTCCTAGCTGCGAAGTCGTTCTGGGCTCTTTTCTAATTGCTCTTTAGCAGTACTTTCTTCTTCAGACCACTCAATGTCCTCGGAAGATGAAGTTTCTAAGATAATTTACTTTTCCTCCTTTTTAATATAAGCTAATATTTCTTTACATATATCGGGTATAACTTCACCGGAGCTTCCCTGAGGAATTGAAAACCGAGGGCGCTTGTGAGGTATTAGAGCTTCGAAGGTAGGCCATTGCAGGCGAAGCTCTTCGTTAATCTCTAGCATTTCGAGATCATCCAAAAAATGTTGGAAAGCATAAAAAAATTTCCAAATAAGTCTTTTCATTCGTAAAAGGATAAAAACATAAGTTTTTACATAATTGGGGCCCTAAGGAGAACTAAACCTTCGGATCTAAAGGAGGCTAGCTGCTCGAAGGCTACGACCGCACTTGTTTTTGGCGAAGTCCTTCGTCAATCCATCCTTGATTGCCGATCGGCCTTGAGCTCTCCAAGATGGTTGGAAGGCTTCCCAAGCCGTAGCCACATCGACGGAAGGAGTCAGGAGCCGGTCATCGCCGAAGTTGACATGGGCTGCCTCCGGTTCTGGTGCTATAGATAGCCCTAGATACAACTACTTGGCCGAAGATCTCTTCGTACCTAATGCCCACTGTCTTCATAGTCTTCGATGCTGCTTGGATCATTTTCAGTCTTTGCAGCAAAGGGACATTGCTAATCGAAGATAAGGCCCAGGAAGTGCCAAAGTACTCCAAAAAACCCCGAAGGTTGTCCATGGTATCTGAGGCCACCTTCTCGCACTTTATCTTATCTTCGGACAAAGCATTCTTCAACGAAGACAACTCGTCTGTCAAAGACGCGAGTCTAGCTGCCTTCGTAATCAAAGAATTTTTCTGCCCGAGCAAGTTGTTGGCCTCCTCCGTCAACTTCAGCTGCTCTTCACGGAGCTTGACTAGCTCAGCTCCCGCAGTTGCTTGCTCCCTCTGTAGCTTCTCCACTTTAGCCCGAAGCACGATCTGTTCAGCTTCGAGCTTGTTATTGGCAGCCTCCAAGCTAATCCTAGCTTTTCATTCTGCGGCCATCATCTCTTCCAGGCTGGAGGTCCGAACCTCGGAGCTAACAAGACTCCCCTGAAGAGTCGTTATCTTCTCCTTGAGTCGGTTGCACTCTCTCTCATTTGATATAGCTGTAGGTCGAGCTAGGACTATTTGCTGCGAAGGGAGAAAAAGAGCAATGTAAGTAAATTATTTACATATGTTTGAACTAACTCTATTGTTGCAGATACTTCGTACCAAATAGGCTGCCCTCTCCAAAGCTACATCCAACTCTGACCCCTCAGCTTCCCCCAGAATGGAAACCATGTCCGTCTCCCCAACCTCGCGACTAGCCCGAGCCAGAGGCTCTAGCAATGTCTGAAGTCTAGTCCTTCGCTCCAAAAAAGAAGCTAGGAGGGGGAGCCTAGACAAGGCATTCTGATCGTCTTCATTCGGAGATGGGCCAGAGCGCAGCGAGGCGTCTTCGGAGGCTTCTGTGGATTGGCCTCCCTACGTGGATTGGCCTCCATCTATAGACTCCGATGGAGTCCACCCTGGAACCGGAGCAGGCAAAGGTCCCCCCTTACCTTTACCTTTCCCAGGACTGATTTTCATGGCTACCTCCGGAATTGTCTTCAGAGACTTGGCAGCCTCCAGCGCAACCTTCGTAGCAGGGGTCACCTCCATGGGAGTCGATCCTGTAAAAGACAAAGGTATTCGATATTGCATAAATTTTGCAAGACACAAAAAGAAAGAAAAAGAAAAGGTACTCTGCTAAAGTTTACCTTCGACGTTCTACTGCCGAACGAGCATGGGACTGCTCGGAGGCTCGGACATTTCATCAAAGTCCTCTTCAGACTCCAGGCTTGGAATTGAAGGATTAGCTGCCAAGACTTCTCCGACAACTACAGCTATCACTTCGCCCGGAGGTGATGTAGGACCGAAAGTAGCGACCAGAGGGGGGGTGAATGGGCGCCTTAAAAATTCTTTCGAATCAATGGCCTGTTCCCAATACCCAACGCACCTCAAAAGACTAAACAGCAGAAAATAAACAGAAGGCCTAAGTCTAAGGGTGTCTAATCTAGAAGCAACTGATGTCAACCAGAGAACTATTAAAGAAGTGCAACTAGGCAGATGAACACTGTGTAACAAGCCCAAACTTCACAATGAAATGATCTAAGTATATGTAAGGTGAAATGAGAAGTTACTGTCCAAATTTGTCTCCTGTTTGGAACTTGGTGAAGCCTGCTTCGCCTATCGAGGTCTGCTTCGGAGATGATTGTCGAAGACTGCTTCGCTGGTCGAAGCCTGCTTCGGAGGTTGGTGACGAAGCCTACTTCGGAGGTTAGTTGCGAAGCTTGTCGAAGATGCCGAAGGTGTTTTGGTCTAGCCTAGTACGAAGTGGCAAGAAGCGAAGTATGCTTCGAAGCGAAGTATGACAATGCTGGAGCCTGGTTCGAAGTATGTACTTCGAAGGCAAGACTTCGGACACAGCTTCGAACCGAGTGCTTCGAAACAAAACCTTCGAACAGAGAACTTTGAATGCAACACACAGACGGACTACCTTCGAACAAAGAAGCGAAGCCTGTCACACGACAGAGGCACCAAATTCGAAGCCTATATTCTACCTTCGAAAAGAGCAAGCTTCAAGAAGAAAAGCGATGGATGACACGCCACACGAAATCAATGCGAGGCCTAGCAGAACGACAAGCTTCGAAGACAACTTCGAAATCTATCGAAGTATGGACTTCGAACAGCTAGAGCCGAAGCACCTTCGCACTGACGTTCGAAGTATGCGATGCTGTCCGTTCAAAGAGTACTTCGAAGCTAGCAACACAGAACACAAAACAATGTTCGAAGATCGAAAAGAAGCCTTCGAGTTATGGTCGGATCGAAGCCTGCCTCACGGAGCTGAGGGGCTTCGAACAGAGAGGATGGCTTCGCCTGGAAGCAGCCAGGAAAGTAACTTTAGTCCTGTCAACCCGATCGAAAAGTTGAGCAGTAAAAGAAAAAAGCTGGCACAGGAGTACTGTAGCTACAGTGGAGTACTACTTGCAAACAGCAAGAACTAGTACTCTGCTCATGAAGAACAGAAGCTTCCCCACGCCTACCGAAGCTCAAAAACTCATCAGAAATTGCTTGTGCACGTGAATCGAAACAACAAAATGATGCTGTGCACAGATGGAGAATTGAAGCTTCAAAGCACTGTAGGAGAGAAATAAATGCAAGGCAAAAATCTCATGAACATGCAGCCTGGCTGCGCACAAAGAGAGAGAAGTGAGAGAGAGCAAGAGACAAAAAGTGACCCAAATAGAGTGGAAATAATTTCAGCCAAAAGGGTGGTTCAAACCCTAGGGATTGGGGTCCTATTTATAGGCTCCCAACACTAGGAACATTCCACCTGCCCCTTAGGGTTTTTACAGACGCAAGAATAAAGGAAAAGACTCTACTGCCCTTAGGTATTTTTACAGACACGACTGACTGACTGTGGGCCTAGAGTTACAGATGACTTATCCGAAAGCTAAGCTTTCGTAGCGACTACGGCTTCTCTTCTGGACAGTCGGATACAAGATCGACGGTTGTCAGTTTTGCGCCGAAACTGACAAAGCCTCCACCGACTTTGCACCAGGTACCCGGATTGGGCCGGCCTGACTCCGCAACTCTCTCAGCCCGGCAATCACTCACCGCCTGTGTACCTGAGTCAAACCTGGTCAACAGCCCAGTGGGTCTTCTACTGCTTCTGGCCCATGCACCCGGATTTGGCCAGCCCGACTTCGCAGCCTCCTCTGCCCGACAGTCGCTCGCTGCCCGTGTACCTGAGTCACACGCGGCTCATGAAACAACAGATCTCTTCTTCTTCTGTCCTCTTTGACTATCGTTGACAATGACTCATCACTTCTGGAGCCATGAGGCCCATGCTATTCAGCATGGCTCCTCAATCTCCCCCTTGATGAGTGCATTGTCAACACTCCTCTTCTTCAGCTCTTCAGCACCTGCGAGCAAATGTGGAAACACGAAAACAAAACACAAGAAAACAAAGAAGAAGAAAAAAATTTAACCCTAATGACCAAAAGCCGAACAAAAGCAAGAAGCGGTCATTATGGTTAACCAAAACGTAAAAGCTCAAAATGAGTGCGGTATCAGAATAACAAGGATATCAACAGAGTAAGAACTCCCCCTTAAACTCTGATCCCAAATTTTCTCCCCCTTGTTGACAAGTGAACTCATCAATCACTCAATAGAGACACAGACTCCCACTGAAATGCAACTCCCCCTCAAAATATGCAGTGAATTCAACTGGAGTGCATAAGGAGTGTAGAAAGCATGCTTCTCAAATATGATTGACTGCAATTACAACATCTAACAAGTATAGCAAAAGAGATACTGTCTAAGACACATGGCATGATCAGTGCAACAGATGATATCTAAAGAAAGTCATTAGCACGCATTTTTCAGTTTTTGCAAACAAAAAGCATCACCACATTTTCCAGTAAAACAAGCAAGGTAAAACATGAGATGCAAAAGCTAACTGATATCTACCAAGATAAGCTTTGTTCAGAAACAATGTGCTTCAGCAAACTTGTTATCATTTCAATTTTTAAGCCTTTTTTTTCATTTTTGCCAGGGGTTATTTGCATGTCAAACCTTATGCTGACCGACCAAGTCAAGCCTAGGCCAGATCTGGACCATCAGAAGCTTAAGACATTGGTCTTGGCATACACTACACTATCCTAGTTCATACCAAAGTGCTATGGTATGCAGTCCAGAACAAATGTAATGCGACAAAGCAAACCCACCTGGATCTTTTCAAGTTATGCACAAAAAGGCATGGAATTTTTATTTTTCTCAAATTTTCATCATTTTTATAGCACATTTCCATGTTTAAAGCATACAGATGTCCAAGTTGCATATTTGCATGTAAGTCAGAAACTAGCTACAAGGCATGTAACAGATAGCAAGAACATTCAGCCTACGCATGCTAGTTACCAGAAGCAATGGTGATCATTTTTCAATTTTAAAGCATAAAAGCCATGCATATGACAGATATCAGACATATCATGTGAACTGAAGCAAAGCAAGATCATCGACAAGTAATCAAAAGCATGTACCAGCTAGAATAAGTAAAGCAGTTCAATCATATAACAGAAGCAAGCTCAAAAGTGTGATATGTGAATATGCAAGATATGAACACACACAGAAAGACTCAAGAAAAGAGTAAAGAAGAAAGAAAAAAAACTGACGCAAAATATCCTAAAAAGGATACACAACACCCAAATCCCCTCGTAAATGCTCAAAGGTAGACTGATCTAGGGGTTTGGTAAAAATGTCAGCCAACTGATGATGGGTATCAACATGAACAAGGTCAATGACACCTTTCTCATATTGATCCCTCAAGAAGTGAAAGCGCACATCAATGTGTTTGGTTTTTGAATGGAGACATGGGTTTTTCCCTACACTAATTGCACTGGTGCTGTCGCAAAACAAAGGAACTCTGGTAGGAAAGAACAACCCAAAATCTCGTAGAGTGGAAATCATCCAAACCAACTGTGAGCAGCAGCTAGCAGCAGCTACGTACTCAGCCTCTGTGGTCGAAAGAGCAACTCCAGATTGCTTTCGAGAAGACCAAGAGACAAGAGAAGAACCAAGAAACTAGCAAGTACCGGAAGTCGACTTGCGATCCAACCGGCACCCACCAAAATCGGCATCCGAAAATCCAGATAAATCGAGAGAAGATGATGCTGAATAGAAAAGACCAAGATCAGGCGCATAAGTGAGATACCTGAAGATGCGCTTGACAGCCTGCCGATGAGACGCGCGTGGTGAAGACTGGAAACGCGCGCAAAGTCCCACGACGAACTATATGTCCAGTCTTGTTGCCGTCAAGTACAACAGCGAACCGATCATCCCTCGAAACTCCCTTTCATTGACCTTGACGCCGCTCTCATCCTTGTCCAGACCCCCAGAAGTGCCCATCGGGGTCATCTGCGGCTTCAATTCACCACCAAAGTCAAATTTCTTTAACATATCACGAGTGTACTTACCTTGGTGGATGAAGGTGCCGTCCTTGGTCTGCTTGATCTGGAGCCCTAAGAAGTACTTGAGCTCACCCATGAGGCTCATCTCAAACTCACTATGCATCTGCTCAGAAAACTTGGACACAAGATCATTAGTAGTACCGCCAAAAATAATATCGTCCACGTAAATCTGAGCAACTAAGAAGTCTGAAGCAACTCTGAGCAAAAAGAGAGTTTTGTCCACAGAACCCATCACAAAGCCTTTCCCCAACAAAAACTGCTTCAACTGGTCATACCAAGCCCTGGGGGCTTGCTTTAACCCGTATAAAGCTTTTTGCAATTTAAAAACATGTCGAGGAAACTTAGGGTTCTCAAAACCGGGGGGTTGCCTAACATAAACCTCCTCTTCGATGTACCCATTCAGAAAAGCACTCTTAACATCCATTTGAAAAAGCTTAAAACCCTTCGAAACACAAAAGCTAGAAGAATACGAATGGACTCAAGACGAGCAACAGGAGCGAAGGTTTCTTCAAAGTCAATACCTTCCTTCTGGCAATATCCCTGGGCAACTAGTCGAGCCTTGTTGCGCACCACAACCCCATCTTCACCTTGTTTGTTCTTGAATACCCACTTGGTGCCTATGGGGTTGCATCCAGGTGGCGGCTCAACTAGTGTCCAAACCCGATTGCGGACAAAGTTCTCAAGCTCTTCTTGCATAGCATTAATCCAATTAGAATCAAAAAGAGCATGAGAAACATCTCTGGGCTCAAAAGATGCAACAAAAGCAGATTCAGCAAACACAGCGAGAGAGGTAGAAGAACGCAAAGTCCTCTCAGTCAAATCACCTATGATGAGCTCTGAGGGGTGATCACGCTGTACTGCTTGGGTTCCCTGGTGATCCGAAGTCACCTCACCGGAGTCAGCAGCTGGCACCTCTGGGCTCGATTGAGGGGGCTCGATCGTAGTGGAAGAAGTGATCAGAGGTCCGCCCTCATTCTAAGTCGAAGTCTCATAAGGTGTGGGCTCTGCAGGGGATGCAGAAGGGCCACCCTCATCAGCAGCTAGAGTATCCTCATCTTCCTCGAAGATGGACTCTCCGAGCTCATCATCACCAGAAAGCTCAAAAGGAGTCAAAGAAGGCAAGGACTCATCAAATGAAACTTCACATGTCTCAACAAGCAGCTGGGATTCGAGGTCCCAAACCCGGAAGCCTCGAGAATGCAATGCATAACCAAGAAAAACACCATCCCAGCAACGAGACTCAAACTTGTCCAAACGCTCGCAAGTGGCTCACCTTGGGCTGTCTGCCAAACCGCAGTTCATATGATGTCTTACCAAGGTAAGCTCTAAGAAAGATGCGGTTGGCCAGATAGCAAGCCGTGTTCATGGCTTCAGCCCAAAAACGCCTAGGAGTCCTGTGCTCATCGAGCATCATCCTGGCCATCTCAACTAGCGTGCGGTTCTTTCGTTCCACAACGCCGTTCTGTGGGGGAGTGTAAGGAGAAGAAAACTGATGGTCCAGACCCTGATCACTACAGAAGCTGATGAACTGAGAGTTTTTGAACTCAGAGCCGTTGTCGGAGTGAATTGCTCGCATCTGACCATTGTTCTCATTCTTCAGCTTCAAAATCAGGTCATGAACAAATTGAAAAGTTTCATCCTTAGACTCCAAAAAGAAAACCCACGAGAAACGAGAAAAGTCATCAACTATGACAAGTGCGTACCACTTCCCACCGACTGAACGTACCCGAGCTGGACCAACAGTGTCCAGGTGTAAAAGCTCGCCCGGATACGAAGTCATCACCTGAGTCACAGGTGAGTGAGAAGCGGCAACCATTTTCCCATGACGACAGGGATGACAGACTAGATCCTTCTCCAACTTAAGCTTGGGCAATCCTCGGATGAGGTCCATAGAGCTTAACCTGACTAGCAGATCAAAACTCAAGTGACCTAACCTCCTATGCCACTTCCAGAGCTCAGAAGAAGATCCAGCAATCAAACAGCGAGAAGGGCCAAAAGAACTAGAGAAGTCAATTCGAAAAACTTTGCCGAATGGTAAAATCTGGCAAATCAAAGACCCTCTAGAATCAACCACAGAAGAGTTTCCCTTCTTAAAACGCACTTCCAAACCATCCTCAAGAAGTTGCGAAACAGAAATCAAGTTGAAGTTCAAATTTTTAACCAAAGCAACATTCTTTAAAGAGAAATGATCTAAAATGCGAATTGAGCCTATGCCACTTACTTTCCCTTGACCGCTGTTCCCGAATGTGATGTACTCTTTGGAGCTCGGGGGAATGAGACTGGAGAACCATCTGCGATGTCCCGTCATGTGGCGAGAGCATCCTGAGTCCATGATCCAAACATCCTCCAGTCCCCGGTCCTGCACAATCAGTGTCTGTAAGTGGGAGCAAATGGTCCGGCACCAGGTTTAGCAAAAGAGCTAAACCAGTGTCGAGCCATCTGCTCAAAAGATGGAAAGCGAAAACCATCAAAAGAGTTTGGACCAAAACGCGGCTCAAAGCGTGGTCCTCGGTTTTGCCTAACCCTGCGGCCACGAGGTCCAGAACCGTAGCCAACACGGTCTGGAACTCTGCCGGAACGGACACCACCAACTGGAGCACGAGCAAGAAAGTCGTCTCATCTACCACCACCTACACGGCGCGGCCTGGCCTCCAGCCTCTCCCCGCGCCGAGGAACACGCAGTTTACCACCCTGCTGGTAGAACTGCTCCTGATCACTACAAGCCCTCTCTGCTCTCTCAACCCGCTTCCTCCTGAAGCAGAACTCCGCAAGATGCCCGTCTCTCTGACAGTACTCACAATGATAGGTGGGCTTCTTGGGATGTGGTTGAGGCTTGGGATGTTTGGGCTTGGTGGTGTTAGGTGTAATCTTCTTGGGTTGAGAAGGTCCAGGAAGAGAGTCTAGAGAAGAGTGGAGGAGTTTGGGCTTAGGAACCCAGATAGGCTTCTTGGGTGGAGCTTTGGGTGGTTCATGAATTACTCCATCCTTGGGCTGACAAGCCTGAGAAGTCTCTGTGGAGTGAGTCTTGGGATATCTCTGCTCAGGAGTCATTTTACTCCACTCTACTGCCCGGCTAATGGCACTCTCAAAGTCAGCCTTGGTGTAGGTGTAACCTACCCCAAACCCATCCTGTCTCTTGAACTGTTGGATCATCATGCCAAGCTGTGGCTCTCTGGCACTGATCCAACTCAGGATAGAACAGAGGTAAAAGTTCTCATTCTGAGAGTCTGCTAGCTCCTCTCTCAAGGAAGCTAGAACCTCCACCTGAGACAAGCAGGTCTCACACTCACTCTCTACTTGGACAGACTTTTCGGCTTTCAGCTTAATCAACTCCATTCTAAGAGACAGGCAGTTCTCACAGACAGTGGGTGGAACTGACAGTGTCTCAAGCTCTAGCCTAGTCTAGGCAAGCTCAGCTCTCAACCTCTCCAAATCACCCAAGCAAGGGGAAGAAGATAGACTCTCAATTCTGCCGTTGGCTATGGCAAGCTCACTCTCTAACTCGTCTATCCTCTTCTTAGCCCCCCTAAGCAGTTTTTCCCGATACTTTAACTCCTGACGATTGCTCTCAAGTAAATCAACAATTTCTCGTTCATAGGATGATACCTTGTTGTCGTCGTCGTCAGAGTCGTCGGAGGACCTCTTTTCTTCCTTATCCCCAAGAGCCATTGAGCAGAAGCTCTTGCGGGATCTTCGGCGCTGGTGTGAGCGGCTCTTCGGCTTGTCTCCGATGGCCATGAAGCAGAGGCCCGCCGGATCGTCCTTGTCCTTCCCCTTCCTGATGGCGATCTCCTCATCGCTTGAGCTCGATGAAGAGGAAGAAGATGTGGACCGCTTGGAGTAGCTCTTCTCCATCTCAGCGAAGAAGGCCTTGTCGCGCTTCTTGTTCTCTCGCCGGTAGTCCTTCAGGGCCTTCTTGAAGAAACGAGTCTTCGGCTTGCCCTTGTTGAAGGATGGGCTCTCATGCTTGCCGGAGTCATGGAAGCTGCCACCGGTGCCCTTCTTGTATCCATTGCGCTTGGGGCAATCGGCGATGAAGTGTCCTGGATCACCACATTCAAAGCATCCGGATTTTGTGCCGTATCTTTTGAACATTCTTTTGTCATAGACACGACGCACCCGGTTGTTAAACAGACACAAATCATCATCTCCCAAAGACTCAAGCTGGTCCTCAGTGATAGACATCAAAGAGAACCCAGCACAGCTCACAGCAGAGGGATCAACAGAAGGTGTAGCAAGGGCCAGGGATTTTGATCCAGAACCAGTGAGATTTGACCTCAACTGGATATCTACCTCAGTGGCCTTCAGCTTGCTAAATAACTCAGAAATGGTCAAGGTATTGTAAGAAGTGCTCTCAACAATAGAGGATACCTTGATCTCCCAGATCTTTGGGTCCAAGGTATGGAGAACCTTGAGCGCCTGCTCGTGATCTGAGACTAACTGAGCACCCTCAGCCTTGTTGTCCCGAAGCTTGTTTATGATCGACTGAAAACGACCAAACAAAGCCTCAACAGATTCACCCGGCTTCTGTGTGAAATTCTCATATTCACGCCGGTAGGTCTGATAGAGCCGAGCCTTGACCTGTGCTGTCCCCTCATGCTGTGCCTTGAGGGTAGCCCAGATCTCTCTCGCAGTGGAGAGATGACTCACACGCTCAAACTCAGTGGGACCTAAACCAGAAAACAGAATGTTCACAGCCTTACTGTTGCTCAGATGCTGAGCAATGATACCAACAGTACCATGCTCAGCGACTGGCAAAATGACGAACGTGGTGTGAACGCAAATGTCCCATATGTCCGAGCCCTGGCTCATGAGATAGGCTCGCATGCGAGTCTTCCAATAATTATAGCCATAGGCTTCCAAGGATGGGACCTTGCCAGGAGACGTCATGGTCACTACTGGGGTTTAGAACCGGTTAAGGTATGGAAAAACCCTAACCTCGCTCTGATACCACTTGTAGGACCGAAAGTAGCGACCAGAGGGGGGGTGAATGGGCGCCTTAAAAATTCTTTCGAATCAATGGCCTGTTCCCAATACCCAACGCACCTCAAAAGACTAAGCAGCAGAAAATAAACAGAAGGCCTAAGTCTAAGGGTGTCTAATCTAGAAGCAACTGATGTCAACCAGAGAACTATTAAAGAAGTGCAACTAGGCAGATGAACACTGTGTAACAAGCCCAAACTTCACAATGAAATGATCTAAGTATATGTAAGGTGAAATGAGAAGTTACTGTCCAAATTTGTCTCCTGTTTGGAACTTGGTGAAGCCTGCTTCGCCTGTCGAGTTCTTCTTCGGAGATGATTGTCGAAGACTGCTTCGCTGGTCGAAGCCTGCTTCGGAGGTTGGTGACGAAGCCTGCTTCGGAGGTCAGTTGCGAAGCTTGTCGAAGATACCGAAGGTGTTTTGGTCTAGCCTAGTACGAAGTGGCAAGAAGCGAAGTATGCTTCGAAGCGAAGTATGACAATGCTGGAGCCTGGTTCGAAGTATGTACTTCGAAGGCAAGACTTCGGACACAGCTTCGAATCGAGTGCTTCGAAACAAAACCTTCGAACAGAGAACTTTGAATGCAACACACAGACGAACTACCTTCGAACAAAGAAGCGAAGCCTGTCACACGACAGAGGCACCAAATTCGAAGCCTATATTCTACCTTCGAAAAGAGCAAGCTTCAAGAAGAAAAGCGATGGATGACACGCCACACGAAATCAATGCGAGGCCTAGCAGAACGACAAGCTTCGAAGACAACTTCGAAATCTATCGAAGTATGGACTTCGAACAGCTAGAGCCGAAGCACCTTCGCACTAACGTTCGAAGTATGCGATGCTGTCCGTTCAAAGAGTACTTCGAAGCTAGCAACACAGAACACAAAACAAAGTTCGAAGATCGAAAAGAAGCCTTCGAGTTATGGTCGGATCGAAGCCTGCCTCACGGAGCTGAGGGGCTTCGAACAGAGAGGATGGCTTCGCCTGGAAGCAGCCAGGAAAGTAACTTTAGTCCTGTCAACCCGATCGAAAAGTTGAGCAGTAAAAGAAAAAAGCTGGCACAGGAGTACTGTAGCTACAATGGATTACTACTTGCAAACAGCAAGAACTAGTACTCTGCTCATGAAGAACAGAAGCTTCCCCACGCCTACCAAAGATCAAAAACTCATCAGAAATTGCTTGTGCACGTGAATCGAAACAACAAAATGATGCTGTGCACAGATGGAGAATCGAAGCTTCAAAGCACTGTAGGAGAGAAATAAATGCAAGGCAAAAATCTCATGAACATGCAGCCTGGCTGCGCACAAAGAGAGAGAAGTGAGAGAGAGCAAGAGACAAAAAGTGACCCAAATAGAGTGGAAATAATTTCAGCCAAAAGGGTGGTTTAAACCCTAGGGATTGGGGTCCTATTTATAGGCTCCCAACACTAGGAACATTCCACCTGCCCCTTAGGGTTTTTATAGACGCAAGAATAAAGGAAAAGACTCTACTGCCCTTAGGTATTTTTACAGACACGACTGACTGACTGTGGGCCTAGAGTTACAGATGACTTATCCGGAAGCTAAGCTTTCGTAGCGACTACGGCTTCTCTTCTGGACAGTCGGATACAAGATCGACGGTTGTCAGTTTTGCGCCGAAACTGACAAAGCCTCCACCGACTTTGCACCAGGTACCCGGATTGGGCCGGCCCGACTCCGCAGCTCTCTCAGCCCGGCAATCACTCACCGCCCGTGTACCTGAGTCAACCCTGGTCAACAGCCCAGTGGGTCTTCTACTGCTTCTGGCCCATGCACCCAGATTTGGCCAGCCCGACTTCGCAGCCTCCTCTGCCCGACAGTCGCTCGCTGCCCGTGTACCTGAGTCACACGCGGCTCATGAAACAACAGATCTCTTCTTTTTCTGTCCTCTTTGACTATCGTTGACAATGACTCATCACTTCTGGAGCCATGAGGCCCACGCTATTCAGCATGGCTCCTCAGGTGAGACCTAGGCATCCACTGTCTCAACACCGCCTTCTTTCGTAGCGGGGGCTTCTTGACCAGGCATGACATTTTGAGTCTCTGCCTGTTGGGGGTTGTCTCTAGTGACGGGTGCCGCCACCACTTTGCCCCGTGCGAGGACTTCAGTCCCCATTTGTGATTTCTCATCCCCGGTTATAAGGGCTTGAAACTCCCTTTATATTTCTACATGTCCTTCATCTTCAGATGACTCCGAAGATGAAGTAGAGGATTTGGCGGGAGCTAGGGCCTTCGGCTTCCGAGCCACTTTCTTCACGGGCGTTTTGGTCGGTGCTGAGGTCCCCGCTTCGGCTTTCCTCTTTTTAGGGGCTTGCTGAGAGGTGTCCTAGTCTAGAAGAACGGGAGCTTCAACTCCGAGTACGCTCCATACCCGGTTGAATCGCTCCCAGCTGCCAACCAACCTAACCCTCCACTCCTTTTCGGCGAGCGTCGGAGCTCCGAGAATCTTCTCCAAAGTCCAAATGATTTGCTCCAGAGTGAGGGTGGCGAGTGGAGCTGAAAGATAAGATTTTATTCCAGTTAAATCATTTTTACAAAGTCAATACTGCATGTAAAACATTTTGTAGGACATTCGAGGTTACCTGCAGCACTTGAAGAGATTTCTCGTAGTCCACCCTCCGGATTCTCTTCTATGTTGATCGGCCAGCTCGCCATCAGGGGTGGAATTCGGAGTCCGATGAACTCCTCTACTAAGTCCCGCATGCTCATGCAGTGACTTATTGCTTGCAGCAGGTTGAGGAGAGCTTCGAGCTGGCCCATGTCTGGATGAACATATTCTTCCCTCCGATAGAAGATGTCTTCGAGAGGTTCGGCCAGGGCGCTGTCCACTCCGAGTTCGGCATAAAACTAGCGAAGGACACAGTCCGTGTACCACCTAGCATTGATAGCCTTCACTAGGAACCGGGTTTGGTACTCGTCTCGAAGCCTGAAGTTGATGCTCCCGAAGGCAATCACCATCTTCTCTCCTCTGGTTCCTTGGTATGTTTTTGGTTGGCAGGAAGCTTTGTGGAGTGCTGTGAAGATCTCCGGTCTCCCCTCGCAACCTTCAGCTCGCATCGCCCACTCGAAGATGGCTAGGCGTGCTATGGCATTGGGAGACAGCTGAGGAAGAGTAACATGGAAAAGCTCCAGTACCTCGGGGAGGAAGTCTACTGTGGGAAGTCCCAACCCTGCCTCGAAGAAAGCTTTGAACACGATCACTTCTCTGGCCCGAGGCGAAGGGATTGCTTTTGTGCCGGGTTGGCGAATCTTAATCCCCGAGCTCGTCTTCCCCGCGATAGCCGCTGCAATAGACTTCTTTGTGCAGGTCGATGGCCCCAAGCTATATGACTGGTCGGAGTACTTGGACGATGCTGGGAGAAGATCATGGGGACCTGCCGGACGAGGGTTGCCCGAAGGTGCCACTACTGCTGCTGCCGCCATCGCCTGCTGCCTGGCCAGGGTTGAAGCTAGAACGGGAGCCTTATCGCTATTTTTGGCCATGAGAGAGGGTCAAGTTTCAAAGTTCGAGCTCAGGAAGCAGAAGGGGAAAATATGAGAGCAGTTCGTAAAGTATCCCACACGCACCCTTACCTTTCTATTTATAGCCTGTGCTCACAGACATTTTAACGTTCGTATGTACCTTTCCATCTTCTGTACCGTTATGATTTCTCGCGACTCTTCGTGAGAACCCATGTCTCTAGAAATGAGCGACACCATAACTCCCTCCGAAAAAAGGGGTAACGACTATTTCTGTGAATCTAACAGTCTTTTCACTTTCGCAAGGATTATCTTCGAAGCTGCTTCGATGATGCCTTCGCATGGAAGTCGATTCGAAGATTGCAAATCTCTAAATATTTCCCAGGATGGTAAATTATGTTAAGTCCCTGAGCATGAATATATTTCTTGCGCATACTTCTTCCCTAACCTTACAGATTACTCGGAAAAGCGTATTCGAGGGGCTACTGTTAGGGGAAAATACTTCATACCCAGGATCTTCAAGGTTATAAGATAAGGACGATTTACTAGACCGAAGTCCAAGACTTGACTCTGGCGTGGCGTATGATCAAGTTCGGAAAATCCGTCTAGACTCCTGTTCGAAGATACACTTCGAAGGTTCAGTCTCCACAACGGATAACTACCAGCAAGGACAGAAGACTTATCTTCTTTCTAATTAGATTAGTCTTTTACCATTTTAGCCCTATTAAGGGTACCGAAAAAGTTTCCACTATGTCGGTTGTAACTGAGGGGTTAAAATGTCTTTTCCTTAAAGTTTTTACCTATAAATACCCCCATTCTCACCTTGTAATGGCATCGAATATTCAGATATTCAATATACAACAACGAACTACTTCGAGCTATTATCCAATACGGAGGCTTGAAATAGTCTGTTCCGCAAACTCCTTGTTTGTTAGTTCTTAATCTTCGAGAACCTGTTAGTGTAATCTTTTACGCCAACAGCTCCACCAATACGTACCTGGTTTCGGCATCTAGCAGGCGGCGGCTCAAGAATGTGATGATGTACTCTTTTTCTTCCATCTCCTGGGTTAGCACGGCCCCGATCATGCTATCTTCGGGGGAAATGTATAACCGAAACGAAATTCCAGCTTTGGGTGCTCTCACCACGGGTGGTGATGATAAGCACTCTTTAATTTTTTCAAAGGCGCTTTGCTGACTTGCCCCCCAAGTGAACTCGGCTTCATTCTTTAGCCAGAGTATAGGGACAAAGGCATCAATCTTGCTAGACAAGTTAGATATAAAGTGACGCAAATAATTCATCTTGCCTAGCAACTTTTGCACATCTTTCTTGCATGTCAGCGCTGTAAAGTTTATAATCTTCTCAAGCCTCTTTGGATCAATTTCTATACCTCTTTCATGAATCATGAATCCTAAGAACTTGCCCACCGACACGGCAAAAGCACATTTGAGTGGGTTCATTTTCACGCCATACTTTCGCATTCTATTAAAAGCCACTTTTAAATCGGCTAAGTGGTTTCCCATAGCATCCGATTTGACTCCAGCATCATCTATGTAAACTTCCAACATAACTCCTAACAAGTCATGAAAGATCAAGTTCATAGAACATTAATATGTAGCGCCAGCATTCTTTAAATCAAAAGTCATAACAACCCACTCGAACAAACCGACAAAACCAGGGCATCGAAAGGCTGTCTTGTAGACGTCCTCGTCGGCCATAAAAATTTGATTATAACCAGCATTACCATGAAGAAAACTTAGTACCTTGTGTCCTGAAGCTTCGTTGATTAGCATGTCGGCTATTGGCATTGGATACTCATCCTTCGGAGTGGCCTTGTTTAGATCCCTAAAATCAATACAAACTCGTATCTTGCCGCTCCCCTTCTTTTCTATAGGCACAATGTTAGTGACCCATTCAGCATACTTGCATGACCTAATAAACTCAGCCTTGAGTAGTCATTCCACTTCTTCTTTAACTCGGTCATAGACGACCGAATTAATGTGATGAGGAGGTTGTTTATAATGCCTAAATCCGGATTTGATAGGTAGACGATGCTCCACGAGCTCGTGGCTTAATCCAGGCATCTCACTATACTCCCATGCGAAACAATCAACATACGACTGATGCAACTTTATTATTTCGGCCTTCTCATCAGCCTGTAACTGTTGGTTTACAAAAGTCGGCCTTGGGATGCTGCCGTCGCCTATGTTAATCCCTTCTAAAGGATCGGCCGACGCAAAACCTTGTCCCAATTTCTCTATTTCTCTAAAGTCTTCGATGGCCTCGGCAATACCATCTTTAGCACACCGATATTGTTCCACATGAGACTTTAGCCAATCTAGATTACTTTTGCTAGACATAACTACTAATTTAGAAAAAGTCATGCTACACCAGGCGACTTTACAGACACTGGTACGAAACATCCTCCAGACACGCTAACAAAGTCGTAATCCGAAAGATCCCTACCTGATAGACATTCTACTTTATTGTGGATGGCGTCAATGGACACATCAGCCAATGCTACCTGAGCCGAAGTGTCTGCGGGTATGACCTCTACCTCATCGTCATCCCACTAAATCAGGCATTGGTGCAAAATAGAAGTAATGCAGCAGTTTGCGTGAATGTAGTCACGCCTGAGTACCACACTGTAGTTACCTTGCACGTCAACGATGAAGAATGTTGTTGGCAATGTCTTGTTGCCTACTATCAACTCCATGGAGAGCATGCCTTTGGCCTCAGAACTCTCGCCATTGAAGCCGTTGAGCATTAAGTTAGTTTTCTTCAAGTATTCCTTGCTCCCTCCAAGTTTCTTCAATAGCGAGTAAGGCATTAGGTTAACAGTGGCACCACCATCAACCAGCATCCTGGAGATCAGCTTCTCATCAATGTGACCTCTGACGTAGAGATGCTTTAGATGGCGAGTCGTATCCTCGGGTTTTTCAAAAATAGCGTTGCGTGGGCCAAGGTTAAACTGGGCGACCTTGGCCTCGTCCTGTGGTAGGGCGAACTCGGTGGGCATCATGACGATGTTGATGTCCATCGCCTGAGGTGTAGGTCCCTCGGAGACATGCAAGTAGTCATCGTCGAGCATGTTGTCGTCGTCACTTGGACTAGGAGCCGGGTTGGTCATCTCAACTAGCTTGATCCTCCATACCTGTCTCATCGTTGGCCGAGGGCGGATTTCCTCAAAGATGGCGTCTCGCTCATCCTCGGCTTTCTTCTCGTGAATCTTCTATGCCCATAGGCATTGCACACGCCTTTTCTGTGATTTGGACATACCTGGAGGTGCCCAAAATGGTTGTGGCTTGGTACCAGGTGCCGCTACCTTGTTCCTACTATTTTTGGCCGAAGGGGTACCACCTAGATCGGCCTCGCATGCTTCATAATCGGAGGGGCCTTCGATGCGGACCCTGCCAATCGGACCGGCCTCATTCGGCCCATCGGACCAGGCTTCGGTGCTGGCTTCGGCTGGAGTAGAAAACTTACCTCTGTCAGGATTCAATGAGGGGCCTTGGGATTGGGACTTCCTGAGACCCTATTCTAACTGTGATAGCTTCGTACTCCCTTTCCTTTGCCTCTTCGCCCTCATCTCCTTTGGCTCCGTCTAGTGCGAGTCGATTTGGAGGTGCTACGAACAGCCTATGGACGATGTCTCCTCCGCTGCGTTTGTTTGTCCCTGCTAGTTATAATATTCTGAAGGGAAACAAGGGACAGTGTTATGTTGTGGGGGTGCTCCGGTTGTGATACGTACGGAGCCCACAGGGTCCCCGCCCAATTGTACGGCGAAGGCATTGGTGGCTCTAGTGGCTTCAGCCACTGTGAGCCGAACCCATTACCCGGAGGGAGGCTCGGCTAGGTCAATGGTATCTCGGACCATATCAGTGAGGAATCCTGCCAGGGCGGAGGTATGTTCAGCCATTGCGGACCAAAGCCTCCCACCAGAGGGTTCGTCCAAAGTGGAGCTGGGTTCGGCCATTGGGGTCCGAACTCGTTCTATGTGGAGCTCGACCACTCGGGTCTAAGGCCATTGTACGGATGGTTCGGTTACTAGGGTACGAAGCCACCGTAGGAGGTGTTAGGCCATTGTGGCCCGAAGTCATCATGCGGAGGGTTCGGCCACTGTGGTCCGAAGATACCATGCGGAGGATTCGGCCACTATGGTCCGAAGCCATCATGTGGAGGGTTCGGCCATTGTGGTCTGAAGCCACCCTCCAACTGCCCTGGCCCCTTCGGTTGACTTAGCCTTTTTGCACGGGGGTCTGTTTCCTTAGCTTTCCTTTGGTGTTTATTTAACAGCATCCCATATGTCACCTTGGCTTCTTGTGAGCCCTAGCCAAAGGGGGTGTGCTAACATTCCATTTCCACACTCCTATTTCAGATTTCTTAGGTACGAGTGTGCGTGTACATGATTCTCCAAAAACGACCGCTTTCTCTTTAGTTGAATTGGCCTGCTCTAGCTGAATCAGCACTTTCTTTTCGTCGAGGTCGACGGTATTCACGGGAAAGGGGTATTTTTCCAGTTTCATCTTTGAACTAGGGTCTATCTTCAATCACCCTTCCTCTATGGCCGATTGAACCTGTCGACGAAAAACATTGCAGTCGTTAGTATAGTGCGAATGTGAATCATGCCACTTATAGTATGGGTGTTTCTTTAGCTCGTCGGCAGATGGAATGACCTGGCCTATAGGTAACCTGAGAAGGTGGTTTTTCAAGAGGAAGTCAAATATTTTATCACACTTAGTTATATCAAATGAGTATTTGATCTCACTATGCCGATTCTTGGTGGGAGACGGTCGTAACTCAGAGCAAGTAACAGGCTTGCTCTTAGCGTTCCAAACCCATTCGGTCGCGTACATGTTGGCTGAATCTTCTTCTTCCTCTGACTCTTCCTCGTCGGAGTGTTCCATCACGTGGACTTCAGCCCTAGGCTTGTTAAAAGCCTTAATGAACTTTTTGTCTTTAGCTTGGCCTTCCTGGAGCAGAGCCTGTTGCAAGACTTGGCTAACTTCTAAACAATGCTGGTTGTCTAGTCTCTCTTTAATTTTAGAATGCAACTCGCTAAAAGCTAGAACTGCCAAATCCCTTTCCGAAATATTAAGACTAAAACACCGATTTTTGGTATCTCGAAAGCGCTTGATATCCTCAGAGACGCTTTCGCTGGATTTCTGCCTAACCGATGTCAAGTGTGAAAACCTAAGTTCTTTTTCACCCATGTAAAAGTAGTCGTGGAATTTTTGCTCTAATTCAGCCCACGTTTGGATAGAGTATGGCGGGAGCACCAAAAACAAGTGAAAGCGGTGCCGGATAGTGAGAGAGAAAATAGTCTAAGTTTTAAAGCATCCGACCCACTAGCTTCTCCACACTGTGCTAAAAATTGACTGACATGCTCTAGTGTGGTTTTGTTACCCTCACCATCGAATTTGGTGAATTCGGGGACTCTATTTCCATGAGGGTAAGGTATCGTGTCGAAATGATCGGGGTACGGCTTCCAGTATACCCTAGCCCGACACCTAGGTATGAAATCGGTGCACTCCCTAAATAGTGCGCGGATCCACTCCTCAATGTCATCCTAACCTACTGCCTGCGCATCTCTCATGCGGGGGCACGACATGTGGCGGTATGTCGGCAAGTCAGCCATGGGGTTCTTCCTCATGCGCTAGCTCAGGATGTACGATGTGTTCAGGCCTATGCGCTTGTGCATGCGGCGCAGACAGCGTGGTTAAAACTAGCGCCGGTGTAGATGGAGGCGGCGCATCGTAGGCGGTGCTAGTTTCGCCGTAAGCATGGTGACTGGTCTCGGCCATGGATATTGAGGCCGGAGACGTAATAGCTTTGCCGGTGCTACCGTCAGTTCTTCTATAAATGTGATTTATTAGAGGTATACTAGCAATCGGAGCTGAAGGTACGGCCCCGGTAAAGCCGAATCTTCTAAGTGTCACCTCTACTTGAGAGCTAACTGCTGAATCTAAATGGTTGGCTAACGAAGCACTAACGGCGTGATCTACTGATGTGCACTACTACAAAGCGATACTGTAGCGGCGGGCAAAACCGACCTGTAGTGGCGGGCATCCAGTCCGCCACTGTTCTAACGCCACTGCTATCCCTGGTTAGCAGTGGCGGGCAGAGTGCCCGCCACCGCTGTGTCAACAGCAGTGGCAGGCGCGCTGACCTCATCTGCCCGCCACTACTATTGATAACAGCAGTGGCGGGTAGATGAGGTCAGCGCGCCCGCAACCACTGTGTCAACAGCAATAACGGGCGCGCTGACCTCATCTACCTGCCACTACTGTTATCAATAGCAGTGGCGGGCAGATGATGTCAGCACGCCCGCCACCACTGTGTCAATAGCAGTAACGGGCGCGCTGACCTCATCTGCCTGCCACTGCTGTGTATAACCCATAACACAAAATGTTGTGATCCATAATTCACAGTCCCACAAACCAAAACACAGAAATTATATGCTTCACACAGCCATCCACATACACAGCAGCAAAACATCCACATATCCACATACACATCCACAATAGCAACACATCAAGACAACAACCATCCATCTCATCAATTTACAAAAATTTACAAAGTTTACATTATATGCTTCACACAACCATCTACATACACAGCAACAACAACAACAACACATCTCATCAATTTACAAATTTACATTTCATCACACATCAAGTCTAAAAAGTTTACATCTATCAAAATTTCAAAATTAACCATTGTTTCACAAATACATGCTCATGCGGTTTATGTTTTCTTGGAAGGCCAACTCATATCTTGGTTTGCCTTTTCATTCATCCGGCCCAATCATACAGAGTTGGATGCTTGGCCACTTCACTCTCAGGATCGAACAATGCTCCAAGCTCATGAAGAATCTCATGCATCATGAAGCGGCACATCCTTGATACAATTTCGTACATTTGTGATTTTGAGAGTTGGCTCTTCTGGGCAACGATTGATGGACCTGACGCCTGCATACGTAACATATAAGTACATACGCTGCAAGTTATATTAGATTAACACACAAGAAATCAACTTACTTCTTTAGTATCCTCAAATACTGTCCGCCCAAACTTTCCTAAGTTATTGCTCATGAAATCACAAGTATAATAGCCGCAATGCACGGAACCAAGAGATTGTTTGTGACACTTCAAAATAGACAAAGTTAGAACGATATATAGTTTGGCTTTATCAATTGAATTAAGAAATTTAAAAATATAATATTACCGGATAGTTGGTTCTGATAAGCATATCTTTCAGCCACTGTGGACCATGTGGGCCACCTAAGTTTTCCACGTAGTATTTGTATGCACTCTGAATAACATTTAATATATCTTGATATTATTTTTTGGGTTTGTCGAGCGAGTCGAGCACATAAACCCTTGAGCTCTTTGGGTATATCAGAAGTGCAATCCAATGATCACTATCAAAAGAAGTAATATATGATTATGTTAGTTTCATAATCGATAAAACATGATTAAGTGGATATAGTGGGTATACTTACTTAAAGTTATATGCCCCACTTATCATTTCTCTGTCCTTCCATTGATCCATGCACCGCGCAATATACAACGCGGCACAACTCCTTTTCTTCTTCTTAATTGCGTCTTCGTCTTTATTGAACATCTTTCTTTGAAATTTTTTCTTACCCGCGGTCCAGTACTTGCTATCGTTCTGGTATAGTGTCGGGTTCAACGCACTTTGGCTTATGAATGACAGGTTCAAGTACCCATACATATTAGACTCATCACAAATTGAATTACACCTGCATATGTTTTTGAAACAATAGTCAATATAAGACATTATTTATTTTTGCTTTGTATTGACAAAGTATAAAGTACTTACATGCACCAGAGCATCATGCTTGTGATGTCGGTTCACTTCAGACGAAACATCCGATGGAAGTCATCGAAAAATAGTGCAAGCTTAAACTCTGGGCAGTTGAATATTTCTTGTGGAACCTTCAGTTCTATTTGTGTCACTCCTAACGAAGACGCTTCGAGGTACTAGTCATGAAATGTTTTCATCATCCAAGGCATACTCTTAAGTACTCCTTGGGGTAATAATGGTTTGCCTGGTTCGTATTCGATATAATCCTCGTCTCCGTAGATCCATGTATCAACAGAAAGTGGCCCACATGCTTTTGTACTGGAGCCTTTATGGGAGCCGCTTCGGGCGTAGAATGTGTTTGCCCCATAGTAGTAAAAAATTTATGCATCTCAGATTTCGGCGCAGAACACTGCCCCGATTGAACAGTTATCTTGTGGATTGTTGGCTTTGGGCATGCATCTTGTTTTTCAGGCTCGGCAAGTAGCACTAGCACTTTTGTTATGGGATTGGCCACCGGCACTTGAGGCTCAGCCGGAACTGGCACTTGAGGCTCAACCGGAACTGGCACTGGCATTTGATTTGGCTCTGGCACATTTGTGTTGGGCTCATCAGTGGGCTCAAGCACTGGCACTGGCTTTGTCACTTGAGGATCAGAAGTCACTTTTGATTCTATCACTTCTACCACTTTATTGGGCACAGGCTCTTCCTCTGCCTCTTCCTCTATCTCACGCTCATCAACAGGTGATAAAGATCCTATATTTTGCACATCCTGAGATGAAAGATATGTGGGGGATTGTGATGAGACAATAGGCGATTTACTCTGAGAACTTGTCTGCAGTAATTTGATATCTCGGCTTGCCCATAGGACAAAGTTATTCAGATCATCTCCGATTGTCTCAATCCCCTCATTAGGCATTGGAAGATCCAAGGGGTCATTAATAAATCTATCGTTGGTGATCTCATTGACCTGAACCTTGGTATAGTCAGCAGGAATAGGCCGATTGTGAAATAAATCCCCAGGCATAGCAATGCCTCGTGCAGCCTCTTGGGAATGCCCTTTGCGCCCTATCGGTACATGCACGCTGCATGGTGTGTCCTCTTTAATATAATTTACAGGAAATTTGTCTTGTACTGAGCCAACACTGCTTGGTACGTCGAGTCGTACCTCTGGCACAATTATTTGTCCCGCTGCAGCCTGCATTATGTTTGCATTCTCGTTAATAAATTCAAAAAAGTGTCGCTCCCACTCTGCACAGCGCTCTGCGGCGTCGTCTGTGCGTGCTTGACGCTTCTTGTATGTGGCACCCTCCTGTTTCTTGAAAGTATATTTCTAGCGTGCTATAGAAGAGACACCTCGGGTGCGCCCTCGATGTTCCTCGTTTCCGAGAGCAGATGTAAGCTGGTCATTACATCCCTCGGGCTTGAACTTTCCAGTCTTCTCCAACTCAGCGATTTCATGTGCTTTCTGGAATACTTCACTAGTCCGTGAGTCAGAGAGCATATATTGGCCCTCGGGTGTTTTTTTAGCTCAACCTAGGAGCCATCTCTTAGTGCGCTGATCAGCACTTGAAAATTGTTCAGGTAACCCAGCCGCACGGTCCTCCTCCTCCTTTCTACTCCACTCATCCTCCTTGGCCTTATATCCACCTGGCCCAAGTTTATGTGGGAACTTATTCTTCTTATTAAGTTCTTTGAACATGATGCTCTCTTGTTTGGCTTCTTCCGAGCAATGCTGCATTTTGAATTCGTTCCATTCATTTGGCGTTATAAAGCCGTAGTCGTTGAGCGGCGACTCATCTTTCTAAAGGTATTGTGTGTTCAGTTTAGTCCTAAATGTACGGAGAGCCTTCCTGATAGTCTTTAATGTGGCAGCTTTAGCGTCTTCTAAGCGGTCTTCCGGGAATTTATAATGCGCTTTTATATGCTGCCACAATTCGTTCTTTGTAGCTTCAGGGATAGTCTTCCAATTTTTCCAAACTATCTTACATCGCTCCCTAGCGAGACATCCACAGTCGTTATGCCACTTCACTGTGATTTCTTTTGGCTTCTTTGGAGCCCCATCAACATGCACTTCTTCAACCTCATAGATAGTTGTATGCAGCTTGTTCTTCTCCCGTTTCCCTCTCCTCTTCGCATTTGCAGAGGATGTTGTGGCAGCAGGCTCAACATCTGTTTGCTCAGCTGACTCAATAGCTGGGACAATAGTTGTTCTTTTCTCGACTTGGAATAATCGACATTTGCTTCCTCGCTTTGGACAATCCTACGGTGATAGACAATGTGAGCTTCAGGAATGTAATCCTCGGTTAGAAGCTGCGCTGACTTGTTACTAACGTAATAATTACCTCCGCTTGAGCTTCAGGAATGTAATCCTCATCGGCGTCTTCTCTCGTTCTCTTCTTCCTAGGCTCCATTGGATGTTCATTCTCCGGAGAGTGGTATGAAGATTCGCTATCGGAGGATCCTTCAGATGAACCCTCTTTATTTGTTTTTGTGGGAGACTCGTAGATGAGCTCCTCGATGGAACGTCCTTCTTCCGCCATAGATAAACTATTCATAGTTAAAAGGCTAATGTATCAGAATTTTGGTTATGCAAAAAAGGTCTACTATCATATTTTCATAGTTAAGAGGCTATTACTTCCGAAGCCACTATACTAATCCTAAAGATAGGATATTGTGTTGTTCTCTCTCTCTAGTGTTGTTGAGGCCTCAACATATTTTGTGTTATTTTTCAAAATGTTCATGGCTGCCATGGAACCATGAGCACATCCATTCCCTGTCAGCAACACGAGAAAGAAGAAGCTGTTGACGGGAATGGATGTGTCACATGGCTTGATGACATACATGAGATAACTCAATAACAATTTGCATCATAGGCCTCTAAAAGGAATTGCGGAATCTAATGTTGGCCTTCAGCCGGATGAACTTGAGGATTAGTATAGTAGCCTTAGAAGTAATAATAGTAGTAAACTGATCACAGTGTTGTTGAGGCCTCAGCATATTTTGTGTTGTTTTTCAAAATGTTCATGGCTGCCATGGAACCATGAGCACATCCATTCCCTATCAACAACACGAGAAAGAAGAAGCTGTTGATAGGAATGGATGTGTCCCATGGTTTGATGACATACATGAGATAACTCAATAACAATTTGCATCATAGGCCTCTAAAAGGAATTGCAGAATCTAATGTTGGCCTTCAGCCGGATGAACTTGAGGATTAGTATAGTAGCCTTAGAAGTAATAACAGTAGTAAACTGATCACAGTGTTGTTTAGGCCTCAGCATATTTTGTGTTGTTTTTCAAATATGTTCATGGCTGCCATGGAACCGTGAGCACATCCATTCCCTGTCAGCAACACGAGAAAGAAGAAGTTGTTGACATGAATGGATGTGTCCCACGGCTTGATGACATACATGAGATAACTCAATTACTATTTGCATCATAGGCCTCTAAAAGGAATTGCAGAATCTAATGTTGGCCTTCAGCCGGATGAACTTGAGGATTAGTACATAGTAGCCTTAGAAATAATAGCAGTAGTAAACTGATCACAGTGTTGTTTAGGCCTCACCATATTTTGTGTTGCTTTTCAAATATGTTCATGGCTGCCATGGAACCGTGAGCACATCCATTCCCTGTCAGCAACACGAGAAAGAAGAAGTTGTTGACAGGAATGGATGTGTTCCACGGCTTGATGACATACATGAGATAACTCAATTACTATTTGCATCATAGGCCTCTAAAAGGAATTGCAGAATCTAATGTTGGCCTTCAGCCGGATGAACTTGAGGATTAGTATATAGTAGCCTTAGAAACAATAGCTGTAGTAAACTGATCACAGTGTTGTTTAGGCCTCAGCATATTTTGTGTTGTTTTTCAAATATGTTCATGGCTGCCATGGAACCGTGAGCACATCCATTCCCTGTCAGCAACATGAGAAAGAATAAGTTGTTGACAGGAATGGATGTGTCGCACGGCTTGATGACATACATGAGATAACTCAATTACTATTTGCATCATAAGCCTCTAAAAGTTGTTCTAAAAAAGTGGTAATGTGGTATGCAATATTTCTCATGGCATAACTTAGATATAGAAGACTTCACCCAAAATTAGACTAATATATATTGGGTGAATGGTACATTTCCATTAATCAATGCCAAAATAGGTGTAACAAAGTAGTATACAGTGGTTCTATAAATGATAACTATCCACAAATTCAATTAGGAAAATCACCATACATAAGGCATTGACATTTTATCAAACAAGTGAAGAGCAGGAGATAGTCTGTATTGTTCATCTTTGGAGATTATAAGGTACTCCCTATGGTCATTAATATATAATGTTTTTAACACCTGAATTAATGTTAAAAACATCATATAGTAATGATCAAGAGCTAGTATATTGGATCACCATTTTCATGGTGAATATGTTGGGTTTCATGGTGACCGATGGATTTAGGATCCCCCGGAGATCACAAATTTGCATCATAGGCCCCAAAATTAGACTAATATATATTAGGTGAATGGTACATTTCCATTAATCAATGCCAAAATAGGTGTAACAAAGTAGTATACAGTGGTTCTACAAATGATAACTATCCACAAATGTAAGAGCATCTCCATTGTATATAAATTGATTAAATATAGCTCCATTTGAATAGCAATTCACATTTAGAAAGTACAATGGAGATGCTCTAAGGACAATAAACCCTAGAAACCTAACTTAGCTTGTGTTGGCCTATCTCTCTCAAGAATACACTCAAGAACACAAGAACACTCAAGAACTAGAGGGGGGTGAATAGGCGCCTCGTCAAAATTCTTTTGAATTAGATGACCCTTTCAAAACACCCAACGCTCCTCCAAACTTAATCACAGATTTAGCTCCAATGAGTCAAATTGAAGACTATATCACAAACTTGCTATTTAATCTTTATGTCTGATCAAGAAATCAGAATTTAAACAAACTTAATTATCTAAACACCTTGCAATGAATTCAAGGGGAAATTTCTGAATCAAAATAGAACACATTCAACCAAAATAGAAAAAATAAAATAAAGACAGGCCTAAACTGCATTCCACAATCAACATTTTCTATTTTTATTTGTTCACCAAAAAAGGGTATACAATTCTCATACCAAAATTTTATCCGGACAGAAGATATAGCTAGGGATTTAATTAAGAGAACATGATGAGGACATCACTTCACATGATACACACATGGAGCCTCCACCTACAATTCAGTTACTAGGACGAATCACACTCACCCATGCCCATCGCTTGAACCATGAGGTTAATTCTTTCCTTAGCAACTATGTCAATATTTGTTTGGACAGGATGCTACTGAATACTAGTGATATTTTGTTGCTTAGGAACATGGGAAATGGAATAGAAGAGTTGGAGTTGAAGGGAAATGGAATAGAAGAGTTGGAGTTGAAGACGGAGCCGCACGGATGTTTTGAAGTCAAGATTTCGCTGGTTCGGACTACATCGACCTTCATGCACCAAAATGGGCATAACTTCCTCATACGAAGTCCGATTGGCGCGTTCTTTGACTTTTTGGAAAGCTGAGGAGAAGACGGATCGTTTGCCGTTGGTTTCACCTCATTTGGAGTCCCGAGTCGTTATGTGTGATTTAAACAGTCCTGCATGACAGAACTGGGCCGTGTTGGCCATAGTCTGAGTCTGTACGTCTTCTAGCCCACAGCCCGTGTCTGTTTGCCTTCCACAGGCTGGCGCCCTATATATTCTCACGCCAGCCGCCTCTAGGGTTAGGTTTTGCTTTGTTGCATCTACACTGTTGTGTTTAGATCCCGCCTCTTGCACCGGACCGATTGGCTGCTGCATTGGCGTTTGTGAAACCTCACCTTATCATCGTTTGTCTGTGATTTGGCATTCGATTTGTATCCTTCCTGTTCTTGCTTGTGTTCTTGGGTTCGCTTGCAGGAATTAGCCTTCGTGGTGAGGTCTATCGCGTTCTGCGTGGTTGATAACCAACGGAGACAGTGGTGTAACGATTGCAAGGTTTTGATCCGCCGGACCGGAGCCTTGGATCGCCAACGTCGAGATTCTCCACCAACCCAAGTTTATCTTTTACCTAGCGGAAGATCGAGACCACTCCCCCATCAGTTGGTATCAGAGCTCAGATTTCCCGTTAGGTAATCTCGATCTGCTTTTGTTTTTACCCAGAGTCCAGAAAACCGCACCAAAAAAAATTCCCCACCGAGAACCCCTTTGTGCCTTGCGATTTTAATTTCAGATTTAACTTTGTTGAGTTCGTGTTCTTGGTCGAGTCTTGTTGCTGGTTTAGTCATCCCTCTGTGTCGTTTGAGTAGTAGTTGTTCTTGTGTCTCAGATAAAAATTCCCCACCGAAAAACCCCCCTTCCGCAACCCTATTTGTTTTCCACATCTACTCTTTGTGACCCCCCTTCAGTAAAACAGGCATAACTTTTCGCTCGTTTGGCAGAAAAATCTGAAATTTTTTTAGCGTGTTCCTGACCCAATTTGGGGGGGGTACCCGAACTACGTTCCCCAGTTAGCCCTCACCAAAATCGCCAAAAAAATCAGGAAGATAAAGAAAAAAATTGGTCAAAGTTTTTGCTCGCCGGTCAGCGAACTTGTTTGAATTTTTGTGAGCCACATCCCACCTCAGCTGTAGGTGCCAATTTTTGTGGTTACATCTCTGGTCATCCCTGTTCAAAAAAAATAGAGTGAAAAAAAAGGGAGAAAAAAATATATACAAAAAAAAGAGAAGCGGTCCTGTTAGTTGCTTGTCCGAACTCTTGTCCGAACTCTTGTCCGATCTCTTGTCCGATCTCTTGTCCGATCAGTGGCAGGCAGTGGCAGTTTCTGCTTGTCCAATCCCTTGTCCGATCTCTTGTCCGATCTGCAAAGAGCTGAATTTGGCCTGTGTTGCTTCCATTTGAGTTTTGGGCACATAGTTTCCCTCTATTGCTTGAATTTTCACCTTGGGAGCACTAAGGCCAGCAACTTTGACGAGTACTAGGGAATACTTATTGAACTTGGTTTAACTGTTATTATTATCGCTAATCCTTGCTACTCGCTTTGCCTTCCAAGCTACACCTTTCTCTTGGTCAGGACAGGTTCATTCCTTGCAATTGCCACCACCCTCCACTTGGTTCATCACCTGTAGACCGGTGACCTCACTGTGGCGTGGTAAGAACACTTGCAAGAGTGGGTAAGGTGCTTGACGAATTGCTTCCACCACACATCCAGCACCCCACCTAGCTGTTTTACATAAGGATTATTCTTTGTTGCTTTATCTTTTCACTAACATGGCAGCACTTATTGTACAACGTGACTTGAGCACTCACATGGACCAGGACGACCAGGCACAACGGAACAATATATTTCAGACCATCTTCCTCATCAATAACCGTCGTGCGCGTGTCATCATCGACAGCTGTAGTTGCAACAATTTGGTGAGCCTCGACGTGGTAACTAAGCTTCAACTTCCCACACGTGCACATCCACACCCTTACCACGTGCAATGGTTCAACAATAGCGGTAAGGTCATGGTAACACAAACTGCTCACATCGAATTTTCCATTGGTACATACTTCGGAGTTGCTGAATTTGATGTAGTACCAATGCAAGCATGTTCTCTATTACTTGGTAGACCTTGGGTATATGATACTGATGCTATACACCATGGTAGGAGCAATAAGTACACATTTATGTATAAAGGAAAGAAAGTTACATTGCTTCCTATGACTCCTGCTGAAATTGTGAAATTTGAACAAGAAAAACGTGCTAGGAACGCACAAAAGAGCAAACAACTTTCTGAAAATCAGCAAGTAACTAAAACGCTTTCGAGGCAACAAAAAGATAAAGTTGTTTCTCCTTCCTCATCACAAGTTATTAATCTAAAAGGACGTGTCATGCATGCAACTAAAACTAACCTTGCAGTACGTAGTTTTCTTGGTCTTGCAGGTTTCTACCGGCGTTTTGTGAAAGATTTCAGCACCATAGCCGGTCCATTACCTGAGTTGACCAAGAAGGGAGTTACTTCTACTTGGGAGCCAGCACAAGAACAAGCTTTGGCCACACTCAAGGATCGCCTTACACGTGCACCTCTACTTCAGCTACCCGACTCCAGTAAGCCTTTTGAGTTAGAATGTGATGCTGGTGATTTTGGAATAGGAGATGTGTTGCTACAAGGAAGTAAACCCGTGACCCATTTTAGTGAAAAATTGCATGGTCCACCGTTGAATTATTCTACCTATGATAATGAATTATATGCCTTAGTGCGTGTGCTTGAAACTTGGCAACATTACCTTTTGCCTAAGGAGCTTTTTATACATTCTGATCATGAAGCACTAAAATATTTGAGAGGGCAAGCTAAACTGAACCGTAGACATGTTAAATGGGTTGAATTTATTGAATCTTTCCCATACATTGTGAAATACAAGAATGGCAAAGAAAATGTGGTTGCTGATGCATTGTCTCGCATGGTTGTTCTTTTATCTCAACTTGATATTAACGTTCCAGATTTGGAAAGTTTGAAAGATTTGTATGTTGTAGATAAAGAATTTGCTGAACCATACACTAAATGTAATGATGGGAAAGGCTGGAAAAAATTTCATGTTTATGACGGGTTCTTGTTCCATGCTAACAAGCTATGTGTTCTAGATTCGTCCGTACTTTTGCTGTTGTTGCAGGAATCACATGGCGGTGGATTAATGGAACATTTTGGGAGAGAAAAGACTTTGGCCCTGCTGTCCAATAATTTTTATTGGCTCAAGATGCGGAGAGATGTTGAACGATTTGTGCAGCGTTGTGCCACATACCATAAAGCTAAGTCCAAACTTAACCCATATGGTTTGTATACTCCACTTCCTGTTTCTAGTGCACCTTGGGAAGATATTAGCATGGACTTTATTGTGGGATTGCCTAGGACAAAGAGGGGGAGAGACTCCATATTTGTAAGAGTGGATAGGTTTTGTAAAATGGCACACTTTATTCCCTGTCACAAGACCAACGATGCTTCACATATTGCTGATTTATTTTTCAGGGAAATTGTGAGATTGCACGGAATGCCCAGAACCACTGTTTCAGATCGTGATGTGAAGTTTATGAGTTACTTTTGGGAGACAATGTGGGCCAAGCTTGACACAAAATTGCTAATTGCAACAACTTGTCACCCGCAAACTGATGGTCAAACAGAGGTGGTAAACCGTACACTCTCCATGTTGCTGCGAACAATGATTAAGAAGAACTTAAAAGAATGGGAGGACTGCCTTCCACATGTTGAATTTGCATACAATAGAGTTGTTCACTCAACAACACAATTGTGCCCGTCTGAAGTGGTGTATGGTTTTAAGCCAATCACACTACTTGATTTGCTGCCACTTCCTTTTCAAGAGAGAGCAAACATAGAGGCAACTAAGTGTGCAGAGTTTGTGAAAGCTATGCATCTGAAGACCAAGGAAGTTATAGAAAAGAAGGCACGCTATTTTGCTCAAAAGACAAATAAAGGAAGAAAGAAGATGTTTTTCAAACCATGAGATCTTGTTTGGTTGTACTTGCGCAAGGATCGTTTTCCTGATTTGAGAAAGTTTAAATTGATGCCCCGTGCTGATGATTTAAAACCCTATTTGGGAGCTGACGATGAGCTTGAGTCGAGGATGACTCCAATTCAAGAGGGGGAGGATGATGAGGACATCACTTCACATGATACACACATGGAGCCTCCACCTACAATTCAGTTACTAGGACGAATCACACTCACCCGTGCCCATCGCTTGAACCATGAGGTTAATTCTTTCCTTAGCAACTATGTCAATATTTGTTTGGACAGGATGCTACTGAATACTAGTGATATTTTGTTGCTTAGGAACATGGGAAATGGAATAGAAGAGTTGGAGTTGAAGACGGAGCCGCACGGATGTTTTGAAGTCAAGATTTCGCTGGTTCGGACTACATCGACCTTCATGCACCAAAATGGGCATAACTTCCTCATACGAAGTCCGATTGGCGCGTTCTTTGACTTTTTGGAAAGCTGAGGAGAAGACGGATCGTTTGCCGTTGGTTTCACCTCATTTGGAGTCTCGAGTCGTTCTGTGTGATTTAAACAGTCCTGCGTGACAGAACTGGGCCGTGTTGGCCATAGTCTGAGTCTGTACGTCTTCTAGACTACAGCCCGTGTCTGTTCGCCTTCCACAGGCTGCCCCCCTATATATTCTCATGCCAGCCGCCTCTAGGGTGAGGTTTTGCTTTGTTGCATCTACACTGTTGTGTTTAGATCCCGCCTCTTGCACCGGACCGATTGGCTGCTGCATTGGCGTTTGTGAAACCTCACCTTATCTTCGTTTGTCTGTGATTTGGCATTCGATTTGTATCCTTCCTGTTCTTGCTTGTGTTCTTGGGTTCGCTTGCAGGAATTAGCCTTCGTGGCGAGGTCAATCGCGTCCTGCGTGGTTGATAACCAACGGAGACAGTGGTGTAACGATTGCAAGGTTTTGATCCGCCGGACCAGAGCCTTGGATCGCCAACATCGAGATTCTCCACCAACCCAAGTTTATCCTTTACCTAGCGGAAGACCGGGACCACTCCCCCATCAGAACATGCATGTTCGTCTGAATCAGGGCATTAATTTCAGAGAAAATTGGAAAAGTGGAAATTTTTAGCAACCTGAACGGGGACGGCGGCGTGCGCTCGGGGACGGGGATGGCGGCGTGGGGTCCAGGGACAGCGACGTGGGCTCCGGCGGAGTTCGGGGCGACGACGGCGACGTGTTCCGAGGGTGGCGGCGCAGGCTCCGGGACGGGGATGGCGGCGTGCGTCGGGGACAGGGATGGCAGCGACGAGGGGTCCGGGTACACCGACGCGGGCTCCGGTGATGGGCTTTGAGGATGACTGCGATGGCTCCGAGGTGGCGGTGAGGGGTCCGGGGACACCAACGGCTCCGAGATGGCGGTGACGGGCTTCGGGGACGACAACGACGGGCTCCAAGGGTGGCGGCGCGGGCACTAGGAGCGACAGTAACTGGCGGGAGAAGATTATGTCTTAGGGTTTTCAGACGGTGGGAGCAAAATATTTATATAGGTGGATTAGTAGTGGCGGGCATGCTAATGTCACCCTACCCACCACTGCTATTTTCTCTTAGTAGTGGGGGGCATGCTGACGTCACCAGCCTGCCACTACTAATCCGCCCATTGCTGGTGCTCGATGCCACTACTAAAAGGAATAGCAGTGGCGGGCTGGTGACATCAGCATACCCGACCGCCACTACTATGAGAGGTGGGGGTTATCTAACATATGTTGCGATACATTTCGAGAAACACTTTGTAGCGCAGTGGTGCGGGGGTTGCTTTGGTGCTATGCGGTTCGAGGTTCGAACCTTGCTGCTAGCATCCAAACATTTTTTTTTACATTTCTATTCTAATTTTCATGACTTTTTTATTCATGTTTAAATTCTAGTTTGAACTTGATTTTTTTAACAATAAAAATACATCATAACTTATAAAATTTAAAAAATTGGTATTTTTCTGCCTCACTTTACTTTTTTATTTCATTAAGAAACCTGAGATTCTCCGGGGATGCATTAGGGTTTAGAGAAGAAATGACTGAGGTTTGAAAGCAAAATCTATAGTTTATTCTTACTTTGAAATTGAAATTTTTTGTACAATAAAAATACAACACCAATATTCTAATTGCAAAAATTGGTATTTTTCTCCCTTAGTTTACTGTTTTTATTTCATTAAGTGTGTTTTTATGATCAAAGTCAAAATAAGTTCAATTTGAACTACAAGACATGAAATAATTCACCAAAATTTATAGAAAAACCATATTCATGTTTTGACTCTATAATTAGTTATTATCCAGTAAATTTAAAACCATCATAAAAAATGTAGGTTTCCACAACACTCGATCGACAACTTGTATTTTTATAGTTTTTTAATCCATCAAAAAATAAAATAAAGTCTAAAAAAAGATGAGACTTGTCATGTTGTTGTGATATGATCGATCCATAGATGTTGTCATAAAATATAAAATTGTTTCGAGAAAATAATCATGTAGGGCGTTAAGAAACCTAAGATTCTCCGGGGATGAATTAGGGTTTAGAGATGAAATGACTCAAGTTTGAAAGCAAAACCTATAGTTGATTCTTCCTTTGAACTTGAAACTTTTTGTACAATAAAAATACAACACCAATATTCTAATTGCAAAAATTGGTATTTTTCATTAACAGAAATTGGTATTTAAATGCAAAAAAGTCCACGTAGAGGTAGGGATTATCTAGCATACACTGCACACATTGCCGAGAAATACTTTGTAGCACAGTGGTGCGGGGGGTGCTTTGGTGCCATGCGGTTTGAGGTTCGAACCTTGCTGCTGGCGCCAAATCAACATTTTTTTTCTGTTTTGTACTTTTTTAAATTTTCAACACTTTTTTATTGATGTTTAAATCCTCGTTGAACTTGATTTTTTTTAACAATAAAAATACATCATAACTTATCAAATTTAAAAAGTTGGTATTTTTCTGCCTCGGTGTACGTCACTCGACTTAGTGGTGGCGGGCCGATGACATCATGCGACCGCCACTACTAAAAGGATTAGCAGTGGCGGGCTGGTGACGTCAGCGTGCCCGCCACTACTAATCCGCCCGCCGCTGGTGCTCGATGCCACTACTAAAAGGAATAGCAGTGGGGTTATCTAACATACGTTGCGATACATTTCGAGAAACTCTTTGTAGCGCAGTGGTTCGGGGGTTGCTTTGGTGCCATGCGGTTCGAGGTTCGAACTTCGCTGCCAGCAGGCGGTTTGAGGTTCGAACCTTGCTGCTAGCATCCAAACATTTTTTTCATTTCTGTTCTAATTCTCAGCACGTTTTTTATTGATGTTTGAATCCTCATTTGAACTTGATTTTTTTAACAATAAAAATACATCATAACTGATAAATTTTAAAAAAATGGCATTTCCTGCCTTGGTTTACGTTAGACATGTATTAAAAAAATTGGTATTTTTATTTCTCAGTTTACTCTTTTTTATTTCACTAAGTGTGTTTTTATGATCAAAGTCAAAATAAGTTAAATTTGAACTACAAGACATGAAATAATTAACCAAAATTTATAGAAAAACCATATTAATGTTTTTGACTCTATTATTAGTTATTATCTAATAAATTTAAAACCATCATAAAAAATGTAGGTTGCCAAAACACTCGATCAACAACATGTATCGTTATAGTTTTTTAATCCTCAAAAAATAAAATAAATTCTAAAAAGACAAGACTTGTCATGTTGTTACGATATGATCGAGACTTTGTAGCGCGGTGGTGCGGGGGCTCGCTTGACACATCATGTTTATTTGAAAGCAAGTAAACAAACACAAGTCCAGGCTGGGGAAACCAAGTTACACATCGAAACGCATTACTGGTCAAACCCAAAAGAAAGATATGGTTTGAATCTTCTTCTTCCTCGGCGCAAACCCAACCTATTTCTGGTTAAACAGATTAAAAGCCTCAACTTGTCAATCCTCAACCAACTCGGCATCATCAGGCAGTCTGAACTGCTCTCCATGTTCCTGAACAAGAAAATACACGCGGCGGCGATAGTGAGAACAACTTATCAATGATTGAATTGGATGATAAAAATATAAAATTTGCATAAAAAGAGGATCTTGCCTCCTTCCTCCTCTTGCTGCCGCATTGCTCTACATGCTTCCCTTTTCCACCGCTAGCCTCGGCATGTTTCCCTCTACCACCAGTTGTCTCATCATTCTTTCGTCTGCCAACAATTACCCTATCTGGTTGCGGCGATTGCGAGTCGTCCTCCGAGTCGGAGTCCATTATGAGAATCACTTTCTTCACCAAACAACTGCAAACTATACCATGTACCTTATGTTTACCGCATTTGCAAACCTCACACACGCCACTTGATGTAGAGTCTGATGATCCACTGCTTGGTTCAATCTTAGGAGGAGCCATCGTGAACCGGCGAGGAGGGCGCTGTCATCGAGGTTGGGGTCGGGAATGGCTAGTGGGAAATTAGTGGGCAACATATATACTTTGGTTAATTAATCTCGTGAATATATGGCAACATATATGCATCTGTAATTTTTTGTCACATTGATAGTACATTAAAAAACATTATTGTTATAGTGCATTCTACTAGTAATATTATACTAAATTATATTACCATGCATAAATTAATATAACAATTAGAAATCATTTTAACCCTAAGCTCGAATAAAATAAGACCAAAGATAGGTTAATAATCATTTACTGACTGGACGGCGGCGACGGGCGGCGCCGACGGGCTCCGAGGAAGGCAGCGGCGACGTGCTCCGGGACGTCAACGGCGGCGACGGGAGGAGGGGGGCGATACGGGAGTTTAGGGTTTAGAAAATGAAACTAGGTTTTCGGACGGCGGGAGTGGAAAGTATATATAGGTGTATTAGCAGTGGCAGACATGCTGACGTCATTATGCCCATTACTGCTATTTTCTCTTAGTAGTGGCGGGCATGCGGGCGTCATCCAGCCCGCCACTACTAATAGAGGTAGGGATTATATATATAGCATATAATACACTTCCTACAATGACGTGAAACACTTAGTAGCGCAGTGGTGCGGGGGGCTCACTTGGGGCCATGCGGTTCGAGGTTCGAACCTCGCTGCCGGTAGGCGGTTTGAGATTTGAACCTTCCTGTTGGCCCCAAACATTAAATATTTTTTAAAAAAATCTATTGATGTTTAATTAAATCCTCATTTGATCTTGAACATGTTTTAACAATAAATGACATAATTGATTTTACAAATACGCACGCTAAACATAAATGATCTAGTCTTGCACTAATTTTCCATCGCCATTGGTGCATAGATAAGGAATCACACTGCCAAATGACAGTTTTGCTTCAACCACATTGATCCTTGATATGTCAACGAAAAACGGCACCTCATCAAACTGATTGTATTCTTCTTCGTCTTCGACTCCATCAACTCCAACAATTCTTTGTTTTCCTGGAGCAACGATGTATTTTTTTCTCATCTTTAGGATCAAGTATGTAAAATACTTGTGCCACGGATTGAGCGAGTATCCAAGGGTCATCTTTATAAGCCACCTTATTAAGGTCAACTATCGTAAACCCGTAATCATCCACCTCCACACCTTCTGGATGTCTGACCCACTGACACTTAAATACAGGGATTTCTATAGAGTTCCCGTAGTTAAGTTCCCATATTTCTTCGATGTATCCATAGTAAGCATTCTTTTGTCCAGTGCTATCTTCTGCTTCTCCTCTGACACCACTATTTTGGCGCTGACTCTTTTGATCCTTTGCTTTGGTATAGAATGTGAAACCAGTGATGTCATACTCTTGCCATGTTTTAACCATGCTTAATGGACCATAAGACAATTTATTTATCATCATCTCTTCGTCGGTTTCTCCAATCGAAAGGTTTAGATCCCTCAGCCATGATGTAAAATAAATTTTGTGTTCTTTCATAATCCATTGTTCATCGCGATCTTCATTATTTTCACGAAGCTCTTGCAGGTGTTGTTCAACATATGGTCTCATAATCGCCAACTGATGCATTACACTGTAATGTGATTCTCTTATTGTTTGGTAACTATTGTCTTGTATGATTTTCCTGCCTTTAGTTCCTTTACCGGTGAGTCTTCCATGGTGCCGGGACACGGGAACTCCTATTGGTCTTCCATCTCTTATGTAATCTGCGTAGCACTCAATGACTTCCTCAGTCGTGTAGCCCTCTATCATGGAACCCTCTGGATAAGCACGATTTCGTACGTAACCCTTGAAGATAACCATTAGACGCTCGTACACATACATATTGTGCAGGTACGTTGGACCGAAATCAAAGATTTGGTCTGCTATATGTATCATATAGTGCTCCATAATATCAAAATATGAAGGAGGAAAGCACATCTCAAGCTGACACATAGTCTCCCTCATTTGTTTACGTAATTCATTTAACTCTTCAGTGTCGATCACCTTCTTTGATATGACATTGAAGAAGTGACACATGCGTGTTATCACCATCTTCAGAAATAAATGTTTGACTCCTCTTACTACGATGGCGAGGAATAGCCCAAGCATAACATGACAATCATGAGTGTTGTAGCCGCTCATCCTCAAATCTGCTACGGAGACAATATTCTTTATATTCATTGAGAATCCTGTTGGAACTCTAATTCCATGTAGACACCTGCAGATTGATCTTTTCTCGTCAATTGTGAGGTTATAGCTAGCAGCCGGAAGGAAAAATTTTCCATTGGCCCTTTCCTGTGGGTGAAGCTCGGGTCTAATTCCGAGAGTTTGAAGGTCCCTTCGTACTTTGAGTCCATCTTTTGATTTGCCCGGTATGTCTAACAAAATACCGATGGTGCTTTCGAAGACATTCTTCTCAACGTGCATTGTATCGATAGCATGACCAATCTCCAACTCCTTCCAATAGGGAAAATATCTAAAGAAGTTTGATTGCTTTTTAAATGGAGCGTCCTTTGAAATTTTTTCAGATTTCTTCCTCTTCTTTCCGAAAACAACTTTGATATTCTTTACCATTTCGAATAGAAATTTGCCATCTCGATGTCATGGAGGCTATCCAAGCTCGATTGTACCGTCGAAATGGTTCCTATTTCTTCGATATTTGTGGTTTTTTGGTAAAAATATGCGGTGTCGCATATATATCGTCTTAACGAATGATGGAAGATGCAAAGATTATGTCTGGTCCACACACACTACACATGCTGTCTTTCCTTTAACCTGTCCTGTTAGGGACATGCGTCCTGGGTTGTCAGCTATGGTGCAAAAGATTATGGCTCTTAGATTGAAGTGCTCTTTCTTGTGCTCATCCCACACACAGACACCATGTTCCCATAGACGTTTCATATCCTCCATCAAAGGTTCTAGAAAGATATCAATGTCATTGCTAGGTTGTTTTGGACCAGAAATTAGAGTAGTGAGCATAAGGTATTTTCTTTTATGGCACAACCATGATGGAATGTTGAACAAGCATAGAAAGACCGGCCACGTACTATGTTGGTTCCTCATCTCACCGAAGGGATTCATTCCATCCGTGCTAAGTCCCATCCTGATATTTCTAGGATCGTCCGAGAAATCTGGATGGGCCAGGTCAAATGATTTCCACTACCTAGCATCCGCAGGGTGCCGAAGTTTTCCATCCTTCTTTCGCCCAGCGAAATGCCAGATTAATAGTTCAGCATCTCTAGGATTAGAGAACATACATTTTAAGCGATCAATCACCGGTAGGTACCACATTACTAAGGCTGGAACTTTCCTCTCCGTCTTTTTTCCAGGATGGTCTTCAATAACATTTTTATTCCTCTTCTGCAACCTCTTATTATTCTTCTTCTGGTGGTCATTGTAGTCCTCCACACAGTCATTTGGACGTTTGTATCGACTTGCGTTGCACTGCGGACATCTCTCTAACAATCCATACTCTTTTTGATATAGGATACAGTGGTTCGGGCATGCATGAATCTTCTGAACGCCCAAAGTCAACGGACAAATCATCTTCTTTGCTTGGTACGTATCAGATGGTAGACCATTGGGTTTTGGCAAAACCTTTTTTAGGAGTTGTAAAAGATCTGAAAAACTAGTGTCAGACCATCCATTGCTGGCCTTCAGTTTCATCAGCTCAAGAATTGTGTACAACACAGTATACTGCTTATCGCATCCGTGGCGTTCCTCGTAAAGAAGGTTTTTTGATGCTTTGTCAAGTGCTTCAAAGTTATCGTATCCTTTGGTTGTAGTTCTCTGCAACAACACCTCAGGAGCAACATTTCGCATCAGTTCCTCCACATCAAAGGCGTCATCATCATCATGTTGATCAACATCATCATGTGTTATGTTGGATGTATGATCACCACCTCTTCTATGTTGATGAGCATCTTGCAGCACATCAGAATCTTCAGGAGGATTTTGGCCCATCTCACCGTGTTTCGTCCATATATAATAGTTCTTCACGAAACCATTTTTCAACAAGTGAAATCGTATGGTTTCATGATCTAAACACGGATACATCGCTTCGTTTTTACAAACTTTACAAGGACAATATATTGCCTCTTCACTCTGACGGGAAGCATATTGTGCGGTAGCTTCAGTAAATTCAGTTACTCTGTTAAAATATGCCACCACATCTCCGTCGTTGGACGAGTACATCCAGGACCTATGCTCCATCTAAACATATATTATTTGAAAAAATATTAATAAATTCATTATTGTTAATTTTAGTAATTTACAAATTGAAATATATTGATTTATTATCGCTCATAACAACATTAATTAAAAATGCTTTAATTCAAACTATTTATTAAGCAGAAAAAAATTATTAAATAAATTAACTATATTGGTTTCTCTCTCTCCAAACAACATAACTCTAGATCTATAATCATAAATCAAATTAAAAAAGAGATTAAAATGACGGAAATCAATATACAAGTGATGAATAATTGTGAGGAGGGTCATATTTGTTCATTTGGGAGAAGGAAACACTGTAAATGGAAGATTATTTGAAAATTTCTATTCACAAACCCTAAATTAGTAAAACGCTAATAACTCATTGTATACATGATTAAATACAAAATAAATGTGAGATTCGGCATGGATTTACATCCTAGAATGAAATCCTTCAAAATAAACTAAAACAAAGCCTCCCCCCTCTTTATCTAGATTTTTGTCGCCATTGTACGGACAAAATTAAATGCGAACTCCGGTAGAGCTCGGGGAGGAAGAAGCTGCGCATTTATAGCTAGAATATTAGTGGCGGTCGCAAGTGATGTAATCAATACTTTAGTGGTCCGGGATGATGTCAGCACCGACCGCCACTACTTTACCAATAGCAGTGGCGGGCACTGGTGCTGCCGTCAGCACCAGCAACTCTAGTGGCGGGCATCTAATGGCCCGCCACTACAGTGGAAGACTCCAAACGCCACTACAGTAGCGATTTGTAGTAGTGGTGGCTATCTTCTGCTCAATCTTTGAAGAAGATAAATGAGGCGATACTAGTGTTACCTGGATCCGAGGGACATTGACGTCGCGCTTGATGAAGCCTACGCGTGTCTTGACATAGCTCCTATTGTAGCAATTGTGTTAGCTACAACACAAGTTTTGTATGTGTGTATATGGTGTGTAAAATGAACCTCGAAGGGTTCTCTCAGAGGGAGAAATGATTTATACTGGTTCGGACCTCCCCTAGGGGATAATAGCCCTACGTCCAGTTTGTGGTGGATTTGGCATGGTATGCCTAGATGTGGTGTAGTGAACTCCAGGGTTTCATGGCCCTGGAGAAGCTATCCTGTTACAAGGGCTTGGCCCTGCTTTTATAGGCACGCAGGCCAAAGGAAAAGACCAAAATGCTCTCTATAAGTCCAAGGCTCATAGGGGCAGAAAGGGGAAAAGGAGCCAGCTACTATACAGAAGTGCTTTACAGCTTTACAGACGTGTCAGACAATGTCACTTCTTTGACCAGCTAAACGACATACTGGGGCAGAGGGGCCCCTGGTATGACCTATACACTGTAGCGAGGTGTAAACATCTGTTGGATTCGGAGTAAGGGCTGGAGTTCTTTAGGCGGGGGCTGCAAAGGAGGCTTCAAAGTACACTCCGAAGTGGGCTTTGAACTGGGGCTCTGAACTGGGGCTCCAGAGACTTAGCTTTGAATTGGCTGGAGAGGGTCCGGAGACTGGCTCTGAGGAGCTCCGAAGGGAGCTCGAAGGCTAACTCCGAATAAGGCCCGGAGGCTAACTTTGAAGTTAGCTTGAGACTTAGCTTCTAGCAAACTTTTAAGAGATCTTGAGGGCTTCACTCTAGAGGGCTCCGAAGGGGTTCGGGGGCTTCGCTCCAAAGGGCTTCGAAGTGAACCTTGAGACATGGAAACAGCTTCTCCAGAAAGGAACAGGATTCGATAGTGTTGGGCTTAGGGCCAAAGCCTTTCGGAGGCTGACGTCATTTGGCCCCTGTTCAAGGGAAAACTTATTCCCCCAACAATAGTCCCTCTCTTGTAGGCCTTCGGGATGAAGGGGTGCGTGCGCCCTTGGGACAAATGACAGAAAATTATAACTTCAGGGAAAATAGGCCTTCGGAGCTTGGACCGAAGGTGGCTTCAAAATGTGCAGGTAATAATTGCCTGCGTCAGCTGTCAGAATGACCTCGGGGAGATCAACTGACTCCGCAATGGCTATAAAATTGACCGTTACTATGCGCCGGGCCGCTTCGCCTTCGCTGGAGGCCCACCTACCAGTGGGTTCGGCCGACGAACCGTCGGGATTTTTACCGCCTATAAATAGGGGTTTACCGCACACGGCTTCGGCACACTTCTCATTTGCTTTCTTCTCAGCGCCTTGCATCCTTCGCTCTCCTCTCCTCCTTAGCTTCGCGTGAAGCACCCCTCGCAAGTTTTAGCCCCTTCTCATCGAAGCTCCACAAAATGTCGAAGAAGGTTGCTTCCAAGGCTTTGGCCTTGGGCTCGAGCTCGAGCTCCGCCCAAGCGCAGGCAGCGAAGTCTGCACCGAGGCGGTTGGGGCCGAGGGACCTTCGGTCGCCATCCGACAAGTTCGAGAAGACACTAGAAATGAGGGCCTCGATCTCTACAGAGGAGTCCATCCAGAGGGCCTGCGAAGGAAGGATTGCTTCGAAAATTCAACTTAGAATGCCGGAGAAGTCAGAGGCTATACCAAGGCCTTGGGCTGACGAAGTGGTGCTGTTCGAAGCCTTCTTCGAAGCCGGCCTCGGACTGCTAGTGGTGGGGATGTTGGGCGAAGTCCTGAAGGCTTACAACCTCGAGCTTCCTCAACTTTCGCCCAACACTGTGGCGAGGCTTGCTGTTTTTGAATGGGCCATGAGGGCCGAAGGTTGCGAGGGCCGCGCAGATGTCTTCGTCGCCCTTCATGATGCCAACTGCCAACCGAAGCCAAGGGAGGGCACAGACCGCGTCAAGAGGGCTTTGGCCTTCGGAAGCGCCAACTTCCAGCTTCAGAAGGAGTACCAAGATGCCTTCCCGGCGAGGGCCGCCAACAACAAATGTTACTCGAAGTGGGATCAAGAATGGTTCTACGCCTTCGTTGGCACGAACTCTCCCCTTCAGAGTACCAATGCACGTACTTCTTACTGGCGCGAAGGTGTAGTGAAGACCAGCTCCGACACCCTTCGCTCGAGGATCTCGCTCCTTTGGAGGTTGGCCGCGAAGATGAGCATGAGGGACCTAGCGGAGGAGTTCATCACCCTCCGGCTCAGCCCCCTTGCGCGCTCTTGGCCGGAGAGGCTCTTCCAACCTTCGGGCCGAGGAGGCCTAAACGAAGTGGCCATAGAACGCCTCTGTAAGACTTTGAAGCTTTTCCATTTTCATACTTCGCTAAGAACTTTATTCTGACTTGGATCTTTATGAAGCCACTCTTGAAGTGAGGACTCTGGAGGAGGCCATCGTGGTGGCGGAGCTTGTTGTTGGGGCCCCAACACCTGAGGAGCAAGCCCAACGGCTTGCTTTGGTGGGGACTTGGGAGCATTGGAACAGGGTGTGAACCCTTCTTGGCTACGAAGAGGTCCAGGCTCTGCCAGACTTCTCCCATCTTGTACCTTCGACAACCGGCTCAAAGAGGAAAAGGGGGGATGACGACGAGCCTAAAACTTCGAAGGCTCGGTCGGAGGTCCTTGCGACCAAAGCCTCTACTCTGGAGGAGGCAGCGGCCGCGATCCCACAAACAGAAGCAGAGCCAGCAAGTGCTCCGGCAACGGCTACCAAGGTGGTAGCGAAGGCCTCGACGGCGACGACTTCGGGCGTGGAGGTCGACGCGCCAACTTCGCAGCGAAGGGACTAGGGGGCACACATTGACCCCTCTACCTTTGAAGAAATCTCCGACGAAGGTAAACACTTCAAACACACTTCTCTTTTATATGTGGATTTTGACTTGAACTTTTTTGTAGAAGATGATGCCGGTGCGTGGCCCACCGTTTCGAAGCCAAAGGAGGTCTCCAGCAATAGCAGCAGCGACAACAGCAGTGATAGCTCAGAGTCCGATAGCTCCTCGTCTAAAGAAGACGGAGGCAACAGTCGTGACGAAGGGGATCCCCGAGGTGACGAGGATGTCGAGGTAGTGGATCGAAGCCCAGCCCTACCGAAGCCTATGCAGGCGGTTGCAGTGGAGGAAATCATCCGGCCTTTGCTGCCGAAGGGGGTCGTGACGGAGGCGGCCCTCAACAACTTCCGCGAGGGCTGCGCAGCTGCGGAGGCAAGAGGCTTGGTGGCTCAACTCAGCCACTCGAACCCCATGGACCTCTTCATCAATGCGAACGAAGCCCTCATCGAGGTGAGCGAAGTCCTACGCAACCTTCGAGTTATACCTTGGTCTTCGATCAATACTTATGATTTTCTTGAATTCTTTCAGGCCTTCGCACTGAACGCAGCAGCATCAACTTCTGCGGACAGGCGGATGATGCGCTTGGAGGAGGAGAAGGAGGCCCTCCGACGCGAAGTCTCGGTGGAAGCCGAGAAGCGAAGGCGGGCCAAAGCTTCAGCCAAGGCGGCGAGGGACGAGGCCAACAAGGCTAGGGAAGCCTTGGCCTCGGAGACCGATAGGCTCCGAGTGGAGCTTCAAGCTGCGAAAGATGTCGAAGCCCAGCTAGCGAAGGAGAACTCCGAGCTTCGCTAAGGAGCTCAGTGCCTTGAAAACTTTGTCGTTGGCAACATCGGCGAAGCCACCCTGAGCCTGACCAAGGTCCTAAAACAAATAGGGACCGAGTGTTGGGCTCCAGACTTCGGCGGCCAGGATCCAATTGGGGACCGCGTCGCATTTTTGAAGGTGGTGGCTGCGACGACGGAGCAATCTTTGAAGGGCTTCGCCTTGATGACCGGCTGAGTGGCGGGTCAAGGGGTGTTGCAAATGTTTCACGACGCGGGGTGCAACCACCTCGAAGCAGCAACCTCGGCGACTCCGGTGGCCTTCGGAGGCCATCACTTTGTGACGCCTCCGGCCGGCGTCCGCGGAGCCTGGCGGTGACTTCAGGAGCCTTGGAAGGACCAAGGCTGTGAAGCAGTCCTCGAGCTTCAGAATGCCCTCCACCTTCGCCGAGCCAGGGCGCACGCCTCGCCAGCTCAGCCTTTGACGTAGGCTTGTAATTGAGGCCGGAGCCTGGAATCCCGGATTTGCCGAGCCGTCGCTCGGATGTCTCAAAGTCCACTGCTACAGGCCCGGAGGCACTGTGTAGCCTTCGGAGGGATGCTCTGGATTTTGTAAAGCGAAGCCAGGCTTCGGGTTTTTGATAAGGTGAAGCAAGGCTTCGAATCTTAAAAGGAAATGAGGCTTCGATTTCAAAACGCGAAGAATAGCTTCGGTTTTAAAACACGAAGCGAGGCTTCAATCTTTCAATAAGATGGAGAAAAAGTTTGCTTTAAAGGCGAAGCAGGGCTTCGAATTTAAGGCGAAGCAGGGCTTCGACTTTAAGGCGAAGCAGGGCTTCGATTTTATACTAAAGTAATTACAAAATTGTACATCGAAGTGGTACTTCGGACAGTGTACATACCTCGTAAAGTGGGTGAAAGCTTGCCTCGTAGCCCCTGGGCTTTGACGGCCTTCGACACACGAAGCGGAGCCCCTTGCTGGAGGGTGAGCTCCGAAACGCGAAGGATGGGGGAAGGCGAAGAAGGCCTTCGAACTGCACCCGAAGCCCCTTGCCGAAGGGTGCGCGAAGCAAGAAAGCTTCGAAGCTCCCCCCTCAAGCGTACTTCGAGTTGTAGACAGTGGCAGAGAACTTAGCTTTTAGGACTAAGTTCCCCACGGACGGTGCCAACTGTTGTAGCAATTGTGTTAGCTACAACACAGGTTTTGTATGTGTGTATATGGTGTGTAAAATGAACCTCGAAGGGTTCTCTCAGAGGGAGAAATGATTTATACTGGTTCGGACCTCCCCTAGGGGATAATAGCCCTACGTCCAGTTTGTGGTGGATTTGGCATGGTAAGCCTAGATGTGGTGTAGTGAACTCTAGGGTTTCATGGCCCTGGAGAAGCTATCATGTTACAAGGGCTTGGCCCTGCTTTTATAGGCACGCAGGCCAAAGGAAAAGACCAAAATGCCCTCTATAAGTCCTAGGCTCATAGGGGCATAAAGGGGAAAAGGAGCTGGCTACTGTACAAAAGTGCTTTACAGACATGTCAGACAACGTCACTTCTTTGACCAGCTAAACGACATACTGGGGGCAGAGGGGCCCCTGGTATGACTTCTACACTATAGCGAGGTGTAAACATCTGCTGGATTCGGAGTAAGGGCCGGAGCTCTTCACGTGGAGGCTGTAAAGGAGGCTTCAAAGTACACTCCGAAGTGGGCTTCGAACTGGTGCTCCGAACTAGGGCTCCGAACTGGGGCTCCGAACTATGGCTCCAGAGACTTAACTTTGAATTGGCTGGAGAGGGTCCGGAGACTGGCTCTGAGGAGCTCCGAAGGGAGCTCGAAGGCTAACTCCGAACAAGGCCCGAAGGCTAACTTCGAAGTTAGCCTGAGACTTAGCTTCTGGCAAACTTTTAAGAGATCTTGAGGGCTTCGCTCTGGAGGGCTCCGAAGGGGTTTGGGGGCTTCACTCCAGAGGGCTTCGAAGTGAACCTTGGGACATGGAAACAACTTCTCCAGAAAGGAACAGGCTTCGACAGTGTTGGGCTTAGGGCCGAAGGCTGTCGGAGGCTGATGTCATTTGGCCCCTGTTCAAGGGAAAACTTATTCCCCCAACAGCTCCCAAGCATGAGGTCTTGGAGTGCATTCATTTTTGCCTCGACCTCTGCTCGATCTTCTGCGGGGATATCTTCAAGGGTAGGTGTCGTGATGTTGCGGTTGTCGATATTCGTGCCTCCCATGGGATCCATCGGTGATGTAGACGTAGTAGTCGTTGTAGACGTACCAGCAGCTGATGTAGATGTACTCGTCATGTTGGCGTAGCCTTCCCCAGCGGAGTCGCCAAAAAGTGTGTTGACACGAATACGTGCCCCCGCACTTGGGTCAGTTCGATGATCTAAAAGTGTGTGAATACTTAGGGACAAGACTAAGCGTGACACAACACGGACATCGCGTTTCGACTACCCTTAACAGTGGTAAGGGTGGTGGAGTCGCTGGGTAATCAGATCACATAGAAATAATCCAATTAGTCGAAAAGAAATATATTAAAAAGAATAAATCAGCAAGCTGAGCGAAGCCTGACTGATTCGAAGTATGTAGTGCGAAGGGTATCACCGAAGGGTACCTTCGGCGTCTGATGCGAAGGGTCTCACTGAAGGGTGCCTTCGGCGTTCAGACTAATCTGGCCAAAGGCAGGCTCCGAACAGATATCGACACGACAATCGCCTCCGAATGGCGGGGTTCACCGCAAAGTATCTGACACGATAAAATAACTCAAACGCAGCGCGCTGACGTGACTTCGTCTGATGCAGGGTACGAATGTGGTGAAGCCTATCGTTGCGAAGCATGCTGACGCGCGGGGTGTTCTAGCAGCCTCCAAAACCAGTCTCCTGGCTTCGGACACCTTCGACAAAGTGGCTCCGAGTGTGAAAACCTACAACAAAACAAAGCTCAAGTATTAATTTGGCCTAGGGACTGAATTCTGCTAAGTGTTGCACTAGAGAAATGAAGGTAGCAATCTGTTACGTAGATTAGCGGATACTTCATAGGCGAAGTAACAAGGCGATAGAAATCTGTTACATAGATTAACAGATACTTCATAGGTGAAGTAATAAGGATTACCACTGTTCCGAAGTGGCAGGTGGAGGGCTTCCAGGCAAACCCACGAAGGTTGTAGAAAAGTAAAGATAAAAGTAATGGTCCGGTTCAAAGCTAGGGCTTTTTGTTTGATTTGTGTTGGGGGGTTTAATGAACCGGCCTCACCCCTATATTTATAGGGGCTATTGTTCTAATCTCTAAGATTAATCTGTTAAGATTCGGCCTAATCATGCATAGGGATAAAATTAGCCAGAATCAGATTCAAACTCTATCTCTGGAATCCAGCCCAAAGTGGGCCTTGGGCTAGGCCCGTCGAAGCCTGCTCCTCGGGCCGAAGCTTCGGCGAGGCAGGCCTCCGAAGGCCTTCGGGTCGAAGCTAGCAGGCTTGCTGGAAGCTTCAAAAGCCCATAGCTTCAATGGGCCATCAACCCTGTAAGGCTTCGGCCTGATCCAGGACATGTGTATTTTTGGCCCAAATTACCAAAATTGATATTTTGACAATCTTAACCATTTAATGCCATTTTTTGCGATCAACAGAAACCCGTGGCAGACACGCCGACATACAACCGCGTGTCATGCCCCCGCATGAGAGACGCGCGCAGGCAGTAGGCCAGGATGATATTGAGGAATGGATATGTGCACTGTTTAGGGAGTGCACCGGTTTCGTACCTAGCGGTCGAGGGAGGGTTTACCGAAAGCCGTACCCTGATCATTTCGATATAGTACCTTACCCTCGCGGCTATGGAGTCCCTGAATTCACCAAGTTCCACAGTGAGGGTAACAAAACCACACTAGAGCACGTCAGTCAGTTTTTAGCACTATTTGGAGAAGCTAGTGGGTCGGACGCTTTAAAACTTAGACTATTTTCTCTCTCACTATGCGACAACACTTTCACTTGGTTTTCGGCGCTCCCGCCGAACTCTATTCGAACGTGGGCTGAATTAAAGCAAAAATTCCATGACTACTTTTAGGCAAGCGAAACAGAACTTAGTATTTCACACGTGACATCGGTTAGACAAAAATCTAGCGAGAGCATCTCTGAGTATATCAAGCACTATCGAGATACCAGAAATCGGTGTTTTAGTCTTAATATTTCGGAACGGGATTTGGCAGATCTAGCTTTTAGCAGGTTGCGTTCTGAAATTAAAGAGATACTAGACAACTAGCACTTTTTAGAAGTTAGCCAAGTCTTACAACATGCTCTGGTCCAGGAAGGTCGGGCCAAGGATAAAAAGTTTATTAAGACGTTTAACAACCCTAGAGCTGAAGTCCACGTGATGGAGCACTCCGACGAGGAAGAATCAGAGGAAGAAGAAGATTCAACCGACATATACGTGGCCAAATGGGTTTGGAACGCTAAGAGCAAGCCTGTTACTTGCTTTGAGTTATGGCCGTCTCCCACCAAGAATCGGCTTTACGAGGTCAAATACTCGTTTCATATAACTAAGTGTGATAAAATATTTGATTTCCTCTTGAAGAACCAGCTTCTCAGGTTGCCTAAAGGCCAAGTCATTCCATCTGCCGACGAGCTAAAGAAACACCCCTATTGTAAGTGGCATGATTCGCATTCACACTATACTAATGACTGCAATGTTTTTTGTCGACAAGTTCAATTGTCCATAGAGGAAGGACGATTGAAGATAGACCCCAGTCCAAAGATGAAACTAGACAAAGACCCCTTTCTCGTGAACACCGTCAACCTCAACGAAAAGAAAGTGCTGATTCGGCTGGAGCAGGCTGAGTCAACTAAAGGGAAAGCAGTCGTTATTGGAGAATCACGTACGCACAGACTCGTACCTAAGAACCCTAAAGTAGGAGTGTGGAAATGGAATGTTAGCACGCCTCCTTCGGGTAAGGCTCGCAAGAGTCCGACGGTGACATATCAGATGTTGTTAAACAAACACCAAAGAAAAGCTAAGGAAACAGGCCCCCGTGCCAAAAGGCTATGTCAGCCGAAGGGGCCAAAGCAGCTACAGACCCATGTGGTCGAACCCTCTGCATGGTGGCTTCGGACCACAGTGGACGAACTCTCCGCATGGTGGCTTCGGACCATAGTGGCAAACCCTCTGCATGATGACTTCGGGCCACAGTGGCCTAACACCCCTTACGGTGGCTTCAGACCCTAGTGGTCGAACCCTCCGTATAGTGGCCTCGGACCCCAGTGGTCGAACTCCACGTAGAACGAGTTCGGACCCCAATGGCTGAACCCAGCTCTACTCTAGACAAACCCTCCAGCGGGAGGCTTTAGCCTGTAGTGGCCGAACATACCTCCGGCCTTGTAGGACCCTTCGCTGATATGGTCCGAGATACCATTGACCTGGCCGAGCCCCCTTGTGGGTAATGGGTTCGGCCCACAGTAGGTGAAGCCGCCGAAGCCACCGATGCCTCCACCATACAATTGGGCGGGGACCCCGTGGGCTCCGTATGTATCACAATTAGAGCACCCTCTGCATCATAACACTGTCCCTTGTTCTCCTTTGGAGTATTATAACTAGCAGGGACAAACAGACGCGGCGGAGGGAGGCATTGTCCACAGGCTGTCCGTAGTACCTCCAAATCGACTCGCACAAAACAGAGCCAAAGGAAATGAGCGTGAAGAGGCGAAGGACAGGGAGTCCAAAGCTATCACAGTCAGAATAGGGTCTCAGGAAGTCTCCTACTCCAGCTGAAGCCAATGCCGGAGCCTGGTCCGACCGGCCGAACGAGGCCGGTCCGATTGGTAGGGTCCGCAGCGAAGGCCCCTCCAATTATGAAACACACGAGGCTGATCTGGGTGGTACCCCTTTGGCCAAAAATCACAGAGACAAGACAGTGGCACCTGGTACCAAGCCACAACCATCTTGGGCACCTCCAGGTATGTCCAAATCATAGAAAAGGCGCCTACAATGCCTACGGGCATAGGAGATGCACGAGAAGAAAGCCGAGGATGAGCGAGACACCATCTTTGAGGAAATCCACCCTCAGCCAACAATCAGACAGGTATGGAGGATCAAGCCGGTTGAGATAAATAACCTGGCTCCTAGTCCGAGGGACCCGCACCTCAGGCGATGGACATCAATGTCATCATGTTGCCCACCGAGTTCGCCCTAACACAGGACGAGGCCGAGGTCGCTCAGTTGAACCTCGGCCCACACAATGCTATTTTTGAAAAACCCGAGGAAACGTCTCACCATCTAAAGCCTCTCTACGTCGGAGGACACATTGACGAGAAGCCGGTCTACCGAATGCTTGTTGATGGTGGCACCATTGTTAACCTAATGCCTTACTCGCTATTGAAGAAACTTAGCAGGAATGAGGAGGACTTGAATAGAACTAACTTAATGCTCAACGGCTTCAACGGCGAGAGTTCCGAGGCCAAAGGCATGCTCTCCATGGAGTTGACAGTAGGCAACAAGACATTGCCAATAGCATTCTTCATCGTTGACGTGCAAGGTAACTACAGTGTGCTACTTGGGCGTGACTGGATTCACATGAACTGTTGCATTCGTTCTACTTTGCACAATTGCTTGATTCAATTGGACGACGATGAGGTAGAGATCATACCGGCAGATACATCGGCCTAGGTAGCATTGGCTGATGTGTCCATTAATGCCATCCACATCGAAGTGGAATGTCTATCAGGTAGATATCTTTCGGATTACGACTTTTTTAGCGTGTCCGGAGGACGTTTGTACTAGTGTCTGTAAAGTCGGCTAGTGTAGCATGACTATTTCTAAATTAGTAGTCATGTCTAGCAAAAGTAATCTAGATTGGCTGAATTCTTGTGTAGAGCAATATCGGTCTGCTAAAGACGGTATTGCCAAGGCCATAGAAGATTTTAGCGAAGTAGAGAAATTAGGACAAGGTTTTGCGTCGGCCTATCATTTAGAGAAATTGACATAGGCAATGGTAGCATCCCAAGGCCAACTTTTGTAAACCAACATTTACAGGCTGATGAGAAGGCTGAAGTAATAAAGTTGCTTCGGTCGTACGTCGATTGTTTCGCATCAGAATATAGCGAGATGCCTGGATTAATCCGTGAGCTCGTGGAGCATCGGTTGCCTATCAAATCCGGATTTAGGCCTTATAAACAGCCCCCTCGTCGCTTTAATTCGTCCATCTATGACCGAGTTAAAGAAGAAGTGAAGCGATTACTCAAGGCTGAGTTTATTAGGCCATGCAGTTATGCTGAATGGGTCGTTAACATTGTGCCTGTAGAAAAGAAGGGGAGCGGCAAGCTACGAGTTTGTATTGATTTCAGCGATCTAAACAAGGCCACTCCGAAGGACGAGTATCCAATGCCAATAGCCGACATGCTAATCAATGATGCTTCAGGACACAAGGTACTAAGTTTTCTTGATGGCAATACTGGTTATAATCAAATTTTTATGGCCGAAGAGGACGTCTACAAGACAACATTTTGATGCCTTTGTTTTTTCGGCTTGTTTGAGTGGGTCGTTATGACTTTTGGTTTAAAGAATGCTGGCGCTACATATCAACATGCTATGAACTTGATCTTTAATGACTTGTTAGGAGTTATGTTAGAAGTTTACATAGATGATGTTGTAGTCAAATTGGATGCTATGGGAAATCACTTAGCCGATTTGAATGCTGCTTTCATAGGATGCGACAATATGGCTTGAGAATGAACCCACTCAAATGTGCTTTTGGCATGTCGGCGGGCAAGTTTTTAGGATTCATGATTCATGATTCATGAAAGGGGTATAGAAATTGATCCTAAGAGGCTTGAGAAGATTAGAAACTTTGCAGCGCTAACATGCAAGAAAGATGTGCAAAAGTTGCTAGGCAAGATGAATTTCGCTTTATATCTAACTTGTCTGGCAAAATTGATACCTTTGTCCCTATACTTCGGCTAAAGAATGAAGCAGAGTTCACTTGGGGGGCGAGTCAGCAAGGCGCCTTTGAAAAAATCAAAGAGTGATTATCATCACCACCCATGGTGAGAGCACCAAAAGCCAGAATTCTATTTCGGATGTACATTGCCACCAAAGATAGCGTGATAGGGGTCGTGCTAACCCAGGAAGTGGAAGAAAGAGTGTGCATCATCACATTCTTGAGCCGCCGCTTGCTAGATGCCAAAACCAAGTACGTATTTGTAGAACATTTATGTTTATCGCTTAATTATGCATGTACTAAATTACGTCACTATCTTCTTCCTACTACATTTGTTGTCACTTGTCAAACCGATGTCATAAATTACATATTGCAAAATCCGATTCTAAGTGGAAGAATCAGAAAGTGGGCTTACGCTTTGATTGAGTATGATTTGACCTATGAACCTCTAAGAGCTATGAAAGGCCAAATTGTTGCTAATTTTATAGTTGATCACCACATAGACGTCAATTGGGGTGACGATGTTGCTCTAATTGAAGTAATACCATGGAAACTTTATTTTGATGGTTCAGCTTGCAAGAGTGGCCAAGGTATTGGAGTGGTTCTCATATCACCTGATGGAATGCACTTTGAGACCTCGGCCCGTTTAGAATTTCCCTCTACTAATAACCAAGCTGAATATGAAGCTCTAATGTTAGGGCTTGAATTACTAGAATCTGTAGGTGCTAAATATGTCCATGCATATGATGATTCTCTGTTAGTAGTGCAACAAGTAGCTAAAAATGCTCAATGCTTTAATGGCTTGCTAAATAGTTACTTGGATAAATGTTTAAACATAGTTGCTACTTTTGACGATTTCGAAATTTCTCACTTGTCAAGAGAAGCCAATTTAATTGCAAATGATTTGGCTCAGCAAGCATCTGGCTATCAAGTCAGAAAAAGTAAATTTTCGATAGAGAAGGACCAAGGCTTGGTTCTACTGCCGAAGCTAGAAGCTTCAGGCAGGCGCGAGGGTTGTCGAACCCTCTGGGTCGGACCCCTTCATCCACTGGAGAGTGCGTGTGCTAGAGCCCTCAGGCCAGAACACTTCGTCCGCCGAAGGATCTTGGCGCCGAAGCCCCTGCGCCAAAGCCTATTGGACAGCGGAGGTCTTCGAGAGCTAGAACCCTATGATGGAAGGTTTCAGCCTGATCGACTCCACACGGCCGACCCCGTTAGGCTTCAGCAGAAGTGGGAAAGGCCTAGGCGGCACTCCGAAATAAATAGTTTGGACATCACTTTAGGAAAGAAATCAACAAACCCTACGGAGATCCGTAAAAGCGATTGAAGAATTCCAATCATCCAGTATTTGAGAAATCCTAGTCAAAGGGTTGACCGGAAAGTTCGGTGACAAGCATTTAAATTTGTGTTGCTAGATGATGTACTATATCACCGAATTGTTGATGGAGTACTTTTGAGTTGTTTAGACGATGAACAATCTTAGGTAGCTATGGGAGAAGTCCATGAAGGGCTTTGTGGCACTCATCAGTCGGCCTAGAAAATGAGTTGGATGCTCAAAAGAGCAGGTTTCTACTAGCCGAATATGACTGAGGATTGTTTTAGATATTATAGAGGGTGTGAAGCATGCCAAAAGTTTGGCAATGTTCGGCTAGCTCATACTTCATTGCGTAACCCTATTATCAAGCCATGGTCATTTTGAGGTTGGGGTTTAGACTTCATTGGCTAGATTTATCGTCCTTCAAAAGGGCATCGGTTCATGTTGATGGCAACAGACTACTTCACCAAATAGACCGAAGCCGTGCCTCTCAAGAATATGACTCACAATGAGGTACTTGATTTTATCTTGAAGCACATTATACATAGGTTCGGTATTCCCCAAACTCTCACTACAGATCAAGGTAGTTCATTTATTTCCAAAGAAGTGAGGGACTTTGCCAAACTTTATGGTATTAAGCTGGTAAACTCTTCACCATATTATGCTCAGGCCAATTGTCAGGCCGAGTCTAGTAATAAAACTGTGATTAAGCTCATTAAGAGGAAAATCGAAGAATTCCCTAAGAGGTGGCATGAAGTGCTTTCCGAGGCACTATGGGCTTGTAGAATTGCAAAGCACGGTGCTACCTAAGTTAGTCCATATGAGTTAGTATATGGATAAGAAGTCGTTCTACCTGTAGAAGTAGATCTTGGCTCTTTAAGAGTTCTAAAGCAAGATGGCTTATCAGTCGATGAGTATGAGACTCTTTTGAAGGATAATCTAGAAGAAGTGACCGATAAGAGGCTAAGGGCTTTAGAATCTATAGATATAGACAAGAGGAGAGTAGCTAAAGCCTACAATAAGAAGGTTAGACCAAATCGTTTCAAGTGGGTGACTTGGTTTGGAAGACGATTTTGCCCTTAGGCACTAAGAGCCCTAAATTTGGTAAATGGCCACCTAGTTGGGAAGGCCCTTTCAAAATAGCCGAAATCGCTCCAGATAATGCATATGTGTTAGAATCTCTACAAGGAGAGCGGTTTCGAAGAGCTTTGAATGGCAGGTACTTAAAAAGGTATTTCCCGAGTGTGTGGCAAGTGGCTTAAAAGTGTCAAAATGCCGATATGAGAGGTATCGTCCATAGCCCGTTATGCTTTTAGTTCACTTAGTTCACTAAAAGGCAGGGGGCATGTGTTGATGGCAAAAAACGGCATTAAATGGTTAAGATTGTCAAAATACCAATTTTGGTGATTTGGGCCAAAAATACACATGTCCTGGATCGGACCGAAGCCCTATAGGGCTGAAGGCCCATTGAAGCTATGGGCTTCAGAAGCTTCCAACAGGCCTGCTAGCTTCGTCCCAAAAGCCTTCGGAGGCCTGCCTCGCCGAAGCTACGGCCCGAGGAGTAGGCTTTGGTGGGCCTGGCCGAAGGCCCACTTCAGGCTGAATTCCAGAGATACAGTTTGAGTCTGATTCTAGCTAATTTTATCCCTATGCATGATTAGGCCGAATCTTAACAGATTAATATTAGAGATTAGAAGACTAGCCCCTATAAATATAGGGGTGAGGCCAGTTCATTAACCCCCCAAAAAACACAAATCAAACACAAAGCCCTAGCTTTGAATCGTGCCTTTACTTTTATCTTTACTTTTATGCAACCTTCGTGGGTTTGCCTAGAAGCCCTCCGTCGGCCACTTCACAACAGTGGTAATCCTTGTTACTTTGCCTGTGAAGTATCTGTTAATCTATGAAGAGATTGCTATCGCCTTGTTACTTCGCCTGTGAAGTATCCGCTAATCTGCGTAACAGATTGCTACCTTCGTTTCTCTAGTGCAACACTTAGCAGAATTCGGTCCCCAAGCTGAATTGTTACTTGATATCTATTCTATTGCAGGTTTTCATGCTTAGAGCAACTACGCCAGAGGTATCCGAAGCAAGGGGACTGGTTTCGGAGGCTAATAGAACACCCTTTGATGGAAATACTGCTTCAAATACCCGTGCCGGACCGTCACGCTGTTGTTGGTTTGATTGAGTCCTGCGCACCAGCATGCTTCACAACAGGCTTCGTCGGGACAGGCCTCGCCACGTTCGCACCCCGCATCAGATGAAGTCATGCCAGCGCGCTGCGTTTGAGTTATTTTATCGTGTTAGAGGCTTCGCGCCGAACCCCGCTATTCGGAGGTGATTGTCTTGTCGAGATCTGTTTGGAGCCCGCCTTCGACCAGATAGTCTGAACGTCGAAGGCACCCTTCGGTGGGTCCCTTCGCATCAGACGCTGAAGGTACCCTTCAGCGATACCATTCGCACTATATACTTCGAATCAGTCAGGATCCGCTCAGTTTGCTGATTTATTCTGTTTAATATATTTATTTTCGGCTAATTGGATTATTTCTGTGTGATCTGATTACCTGGCGACTCCACCCCCTTACTACTGTTAAGGGTAGTTGGAACGCGACGTCAGTGTTGTGTTACGCTTAGGCTTGTCCCTAAGTATCCGCACACTTTTGGATCGTCGAACTAACTCAAGTGCGGGGACACGTTTTCGTGTCAACACAAGCCTCCTAACCCACACACCTCGCTCTCTCTACCACGTGTCCCTGCCCATCAGAGTCGTGCTTGCGTCGCTCACTGACCCATGGGTCTCGCGTGCCATCCCTCTCGTAGCGCCGCCGGACACTCGCTGAAATACCCTAAATCCCGCCACTGCCACTAACCCTAGCACCTCAATTTGACACCTCTGGCCATGCCACCCCTATATGAACCCTTGCCTCGATGCCCCCAACCCTTTTACACCCTTAGCCTCAACGATTGTCGCCTCGCCACCGGTGACCCCGCAAGTCCCCTCTTCTAGCACCACCACAACCACCATCCCCTCTCCATCCTCGACATCAACCCCAATCGCCCATCCCGTCACTGCATTACACCGGAGTCATGAACCCGAGGAGTAATTTCCGCCTCCGCTCCCCGTCGGCCACCGTCTGTCATCACCGGTGACCATCTTAGGTACCATTGTGTTCCCCATCCTATTCTGATTCCATCCACGCCTTCCAATTGCCTTGCCCCCACTCGCCGTCATTGGAATCACTAAATGCAGTGTTCTATCGCCACCAACAGCGAGCCGCGTGCCGGATCGATTCCTAGCCGTTCGATCTATGGTGTGTGGCCCTGATTAAACCTACGATGTTACTCAATATGGTGCGTTATTGCGCATTGGTTCGCAACATTTTAATCTGGCCATCCATCACAACTTAAATCCACCGCATCACCCTGCTCCATCTGATTGGGATCTAATGGCCCCCTGCCGCCCAGTCCACAGCGCATGTGCATGGGTTAACCGTGAACTTTTTCTGTTTTTCAGTTTAAAAATAATTCCAAAATTGATTCAAACTTCAAAAATTCATATCTCTCACACACTAACTCCAAATTTAACCATTCAAATTCCATTTTGATCACCATAATTTTCTCTACAACATGGACTAATTTAATTTCATTAATTGTACTGTTTATTTTTCTCCCTTTAATTTGTGTTTTCCTCGTTTTGCGTCCTTTTAGAATTTGAAGCTGTCGACGAGCCCGAGTCTTTTGTCGAGGACCCATCTCTGTCTTTTGTTGATCTAGGCAAGTCACACCCCATACCTTGACTATATTGATCCCATGTTTTTTAAAGTAGTTATCACTATAACACATAGGAATTAATTGTGTTAGTCCAATTAAAACCTACATTTATATTAATTTAGATCCCTTAACCTTGTTGTGCAAACCCAAGCCATGCTTTTGATCCATTTTCCCTTTTCTCCTGTATACTATAATATTAGTTAGTGCCCAAGTACTGGCACAATTGCTTAGTATTCCTAAAAATGAGTCGTAAACTAGAATGGCTAGTTTTATTCTTCTATATGTCCCTAGATATGTCTGTTCTCATTATTCTAAAAGTGGAAAGAAATGTTTGGAAAATGTCTTAAGTTAATGGTAAAGGTGGGTTGCCGGTGTAAGCGAGTGTACGGGTTGGTAGCACCCGGGGCACAATAAGGACCGGTCTACGGGATCTGTTGCAAAGCATTTTCGTACAAGCCAAAATTCTAGTGGGTAAGGCCTAACCTGGCGTATAGGTTGCTTCTGTAGGATGCACTTAGCGGCGGGTCAGGAGAGTCAAGAAGAAAGGACACCTTATTTCTTTTTTATTGACTAGATGTGAGGCACAAAAGGGGGTCTACGTAATCCAAGTGTTGGAGCGTAGGCGAAACCTAGTTTGGTTGTCCTTCTGTTGAGATGGTCTATGTTAAAGGGTTTTGGAAGGAATTTGGTAATGATCTGTTGAATTCTTGCATTGTGGGTAAATTTGTACACCTCTGATCAGAGTACAATTTTTTGAAAAGTCGTGCCTATGGTTAAAGGCGAGCCAAGAGATGTTCTTCGTAGTTAGCATAGTTAACTTGAATGTGAATGATGACTAGTTTCCTAAGGACTATCATGCCCATGTGAACCATGTCACCGCTGAGGAAGCACAAGACGTTTTTTGGGTATGTTTCATGTTAACTCAATACCCATAGTTGTTTTATTTGATTCAGGAGCAACACATTCTTTTATATCTACAACATTTGTGAAAAATATGATTTAAAAACTCTTGAAAGAGAAAAAACTATGCTAATAGTCACTCGGGGCAAGCAAACCTTAGCTAATCTATATAGCCCAAGAGTGCAAATAGAACTCCAAGGGTTTATGTTCTGGGTTGATCCTATACTCATAGAATGTAGGGGATTAGATGTCATCCTATGGATGAATTGGTTGGTAAAGTATAAAGGAATGATAGATTGTATAAACAAGATGGTAACCTTGATGAGTGAAGATGGAGCATCAGTCAATTTCAAGATGGCCATTAGAGGGATCGAGAATACTATGGTTAATCAGATAACATTAGAAGATGTGCCTTTCATTCGAGACTATCCCGATGTTTTTCTAAAAGATTTTCCAGGCATGCCGCCAAAGAGAGACATTGAGTTTATAATTGATTTAGTGCTTGGAATAGCCCCTATCTATAAGCATCCTTACAGAATGACCGCTAATGAGTTAGCAGAAGTAAAGCGTCAAATAGAAGATCTGAAGAAAAGGGTTTCATTCGACCCAGTACATCGCCCTGGGGTGTGCCCATCATTTTTGTTTAAAAGAAGGACAAGAGAAAGAGGATGTGTGTTGACTATCGAGCATTAAACACAGTCACTATCAAGAATAAGTATCATTTGCCAAGGATTGATGATTTGTTTGACTAGCTTAAAGGAGCGTTTGTGTTCTCTAAGATTGAACTTCGGTTAGGTTATCACCAACTCAGGATAAGAGAAGAAGATATATCGAAAACTCCTTTCACATCTAGGTGTGATCTATATGAGTATACCGTCAAGTCGTTTGGTCTAACCAATGCTTCAGCATTTTTCATGAACATGATGAATAAGTTTTTTATGTAATTTTTGGACAAATTCATCATAGTGTTCATTGACGATATCCTAATCTATTCCAAGACAATAGAAGAGCATGAAGCACATTTGCATGAAACCTTGGGAAAGTTGAGAGATCATCAACTATATGCAAAGTATTAGAAGCATGAATTTTTGTCATCTCAAGTGAAATTTTTGGGACATATTATTTCTATCGAAGGGATAGCAATAGATCCATCCACCGTTGAACCAATAACAAATTGGGTTCAACTTGTGTCAGTAACCGAGATTCACAATTTTCTTAGATTGGCTGGTTACTACTGTCAATTAATAGAGAATTTCTCCAAGATTTCCAGACCCTTAACAAAATTACTCTAGAAGGAAGCGAAATTCAAGTGGACACTAGAGGGTGAAGAAAGTTTCCATGTTTTGAAGAAAAAGCTAGTGACAACAATAGTGTTAACTTTGCCCGATATCCACAGGGATTTTCATGTTTACTGTGATGCATCTCGCTAAGGACTAGGATGTGTTCTTATGCTATATAGAAAAGTTGTATCCTATGCATCTCATCAACTATGGCGCCATGAGTTAAATTATCCTACTCATGATCTAGAATTAGTAGCAGTAGTACATGTTTTGAAGATTTGGAGGCATTACCTAGTCGGTAACAGACGTGAAGTCTTTATGGACCATAAGAGTCTAAAGTAGATATTCACTTAGCCAAATCTGAACCTCAAAAAAAGAAGATGGTTAGAATTGATCAAGGACTATGTTATGGGAATCCATTACCATCCGAATAAAGCAAATGTAGTCGTCGACGCCTTAAGTCATAAAGGATATTGCAATGCCATTGTGTTGTAGCCAGAAGTGCCTATGTTATGTCAAGAAATGGAAAGATTGAATCTAGGATTTGCAACTTCAACTTACCTCTCTACGCTAGAGGAAATACCAATGTTAACAGATTAGATTCAGGAAGCCAAGAAAGAAGATACGAATATAGCTGAAATCAAGAAGAATATGCGAAGAGGAAAAGCTCCCGAATTTTCAAAAGATGAAATGTGAACCTTTTGGTTCGGAGACCGTTTGTGTGTACCAAATAATACAAAAATAAAGAGTCTCATTATCAAGGAAGCTCATGAGACGTTGTATTCAATCCACCCTAAAAGCACTAAGATGTATCAGGACTTAAAAGATAAATATTGGTGGGTAAGTATGAAAAGGGAAATAGTCGAGTATGTGTAATTGTGTGATAATTGCCAGTAGGATTGTTGCAGCCCCGTAATATTCATGAGTGGAAATGGGAAGAAGTCAGAATGGATTTCATCACAGGCTTAACAAGAACTCAAGTCGGTTATGACTAAATATGGGTAGTAAACGATCGTCTAACAAAAGTGTCCCACTTTATAGTGGTCAAGACAATTTACAGTAGACCTAAGTTAGCAAAATTGTATATGACCAAGATAGTATGTTTCCATGGAGTTCCAAAGAATATTGTTTCCGATATAGGATGTCAGTTTACCTCAAAGTTTTAGAAGAATATGAAAGAAGTGTTGGGGAATAGAAGAGCTACGCTAGCCGTCAAATTCAAAATTTTATGCCCTAGGCCCAAGACTCATGTGCGTGTGAGATAACAAATCATTACCTTCTAGCACGAGACACGCTAGGTGCAGTGGAAGAAGATGATGGAGCAGCACGTTAAACCTCTCCTCGCGTCGCCCTTGTCGTCCTTTGCCAATCCAATCGATGAAGACGATGTAGTAATTCGCATGTAGATGTCCACAAGTATTGCTATTGGAGAAATGCCTCCACGAAGTCCACACGTACAAGGATGGAGTACCTCCTACGGTAGCGTGCTAGCACTGCACGTGAGAGATGGGGATCCTTGACCTCAACGTTTGAGATCAAGAAAGGAAGGAGAGAACTATTTTGGGCGGCTAGGTCTAATCTTGGATTATTGCTTGTTCCATGACGTCCTCCTCCTCTCCTTTATAGGGCTGAGAGACCCTTGGTCGTGCTCATCCTGAAACCCTAAAAATCGTAACAGATACAATCTGTTTGCCCATGTCGGAGCATCTGATCCTGGATCGGAACATTCGATAAGGTATTTTAGGTCTCCCGATATAGTACGACACACAATAGATCCAATCTATTATAGCCCACCTTAGAACTTATGATACCATATCGAAACTTCCGATCAATACAAAAATTCATCGATTCCGAATCAGAACTTCTGGATCGTTGGAATTTCTGATACCATATCGGAACTTCCGAAGCAACATTTACTCTCTGTATCGAGACCAGAAAATATCAGGAACTTCTGATCCATGGAATTTTCTTCATCATAACCTTCAATCTCCCACTTTCACAAGAACTAATTCTTTGCATGTTTTAATCCATCGCCTTAAGTGTGTGACCCAATAGGTTCATACACTAATGGCTATTTACCTAAACCGTTTCCAACTCACTGATCAATAGCGGTACCTAGTGTTGACACGGAAACGTGCCCCCGCACTTGGGTTAGTTCGACGATCCAAAAGTGAACGGATACTTAGGGACAAGCCTAAGCTTGACGTGGCACCGACATCGCATTACGACTACCCTTAGTAGTGATAAGGGGGGTGGAGTCGCCAGGAAACCAGATTACACAAAATAATCCAATTAGCTAAAAGAGATAGATTAAACAAAATAAAATCAGCAAACCACCCGGAACCCGTCTGGTTCGAAGTCTGATGCGAAGGGGTCACCGAAGTGTACCTTCGGCGCCTGGTGTGAAGTGCTCCGCCGAAGGGTGCTTCGGCGTTCGGACTGATCCGGCCGAAGACGGACTCCGAACGGATCGGGACACGGTGATTACCTCCGAACAGCGGGGTTCGACGTGCGATCTTCGCTACAACAAACTACGAAATAGTGACATGAGGACCACGCGCGAGCGCAACTTCGTCCGGTGCGGAGTATGATCGTGGCGAAGCCCGTTGCGACGAAGTATGCAAGTGAAGCCTATTGTCAGAGCCTGAAGGGTGTCCTGGGACCTCCGAAACCGATCTCTCAGCTCTGGACCCCTCCGACGAAGTGGCTCCTAATGTGCGAACCTGCAACAGAGATGATTCGAAGTACCAATTCGGCCTGAGGACCGAATTTGGCTAAGTGTTGCACTAGTAGCGAAGGTAGCAATCTATTTTCAGACAGACCCTGGACATGTGTATTTTCAGCCCAAATCACCAAAATTGATATTTTGACGATCTAGCCATAAATGTCATTTTTTGCTATCAACACATGCCCCCCTGCCTTTTAGTAGACGTACTCATCATGTTGGCGTAGCCTTCCCTAGCGGATAAGGCTCCGACGTCGCGTTCCGACTACCCTTAGTAGTGATAAGAGGGGTGGACTCGCCAGGCAACCAGATTACACAAAATAATCCAATTAGCCGAAAGAGATAGATTAAACAAAATAAAATTAGCAAACCAGTCGGAGCCCGTCTAGTTCGAAGTCTGGTGCGAAGGGGTCACCTAAGTGTACCTTCGGCGTTTGGTGCGAAGTGCTCCGCCGAAGGGTGCTTCGGCGTTCGGACTGATCCAACCGAAGACGGACTCCGAACGGATCGGGACGCGGTGATCACCTCCGAACAGTGGGGTTCGGTGTGCGATCTCTGATACAACAAACTACGAAATAGTGACGCGAGGGCCACGTGTGAGCGCAACTTCGTCCGATGCGGAGTATTATCGTGGCGAAGCATGTTGCGACGAAGTTTGCTAGCGAAGCCTGTTGTCGGAGCCTGTAGTCCCGCCGAAGGGTGTCCTGGGACCTCCGAAACAGATCTCTCAGCTCCAAACTCCTCCGACAAGTGGCTCCGAATGTGCGAACCTGCAACAGAGATGATTCGAAGTACCAATTCGGCCTGAGGACCGAATTTGGCTAAGTGTTGCACTAGTAGCGAAGGTAGCAATCTATTACGCAGATTAGCGGATACTTCACAGGCGAAGTAACAAGGCGATAGCAATCTATTACGTAGATTAACGGATACTTCACAAGCGAAGTAACAAGGGTTACCACTGTTCTGTTGTGGCCGGCGGAGGGCTTCCAGGCAAACCCACGAAGAGGTACAGGAAAATAATGGTAAAGTAAATACGATCAAAGCATGGGCTTTGGTTTGGTTTGAGTTGGGGGGCTCTCTACGTCGGCCTTGCCTCTCTATTTATAGGGGCTTAACTCCTAATCTAATCTTCTATTAATCTGGCCAGATAGCGATAAAGATTGAGCTGGAAACGCATACAACTCTATCTCTGCCGAGGTGGGCTTCGGCCAGGCCCGTCGAGGCCAGCTCCTCGGGCTGAAGCTTCGGTAGCGTGGGCCTCCGAAGGCTTCTCGGCCGAAGCCCATGGGCTGGCTAGAGGCTTTCGGAGCCCATAGCTCAATGGACTTCAGCCCTGTAGGGCTTCGTACAGACCCTAGACATGTGTATTTTTGGGCCAAATCACCAAAATTGATATTTTGACGATCTAGCCATAAATGCTATTTTTTGCTATCAACACTAAAAGCACATATTGACCCCCGAAAGCGTACAAAATAACATTTTCATGAACCTTGATATACTCAAGCACTAGTCCCTTTACCGCACGCCGTCAGTCAAGCTCAAGGCGAGATACGTGCCACCCTTGTTGGTTAGCTCGATATTTCACTGGATCAAGTATCGGATTCAAATCATGACTAACTCCTTAGTCATAGTGGCATGGTCATGCACTTTTCCAATCCAATACCTCGAGAGGCCCAAAGACGACTCTCCCATTATTAGGAGGGGTAAATTCCATCTTGACCGCTCACATCTCAAGACATGTTTCACAACACACCTGAAAATAACCCTTATTACTACCATGACGATCTTAGGTCGAAGGACTCTGTAGGTACACCATTTGAGATGACAATTATTGGCACATTACAATAACAATCCCAAACAGTATCTCAAGTGGGTCTATCCAACACCATGTGTCACCAACATGTGTCCACATCACTAAATTGACATCTCTATGTCTATGATCTCTGAAACACAATCATCAATCAGTAGGATGTGCTAATCCATTTATCATCGTTGTCCCACATGATGACAAGATTAGGGACCCTTTTGAATAACATCATCATAAAGTAAATAGTTTCACATAACAAGTCGTACTTATTAATTAAATGCAAACGATATTTATTTAAGGAACAAGATAACAATTATACTCATACATTAGCATAGACTCTACTAGCATATTCCACAAACACATGACTCACTCATGCAAGTATCTAATACCCATGGAGCTCATATGTGCCTCATGCTTGGGCTGTGGAAGAGGCTTCGTCAATGGATCCGCCATGTTCAAATCCGTGTGCACCTTGCAAATCTTCACATCACCTCTCTCAATGATTCGCGAATCAGGTGATATCGCCGAAGTATATGTTTGGATTTCTGGTGTGATCTAGGCTCCTTGGCTTGTGTAATGGCACCACTATTATCACAACAGAGATCCACTGGACTAGACGCACTAGGAACAACACCCAGCTCAGAAACAAACTTCTTGATCCAAACGGCCTCCTTCGCCACTTATGAAGTAGCGATATGCTCAACTTCTATTGTAGAATTTGCCACCGTCTCTTGCTTGGAACTCTTCCAACTCACTGCGCTTCCATTGAAGAAGAACACAAAACCAGATTGCGATCAAGAATCATATTTATCGATCTAAAATCTAGCATTCATGTAACCACTTACAACGAGCTCCTCTTCACCATCGTAAACTAGGAACATTTTCTCAGTCCTTCTCAAGTACTTGAGGATACACTTTATTACAGCCCAGTGACTTTCACCCGGGTTCGATTGGTACCTACTCGTAACACTTAGAGCATATGACACATCTGGGCGTGTATATAGCATGGCATACATGATGGATCCAATTGCGGAGGCATATGGGATGGCACTCATCTTCTCTAGTTCATTAGGTGTCACAACACACTAAGTCTTGATAAGAGAAATACCATGTGACATTGGTAGAAAACCCTTCTTAGAATTCTGCATTTTGAACTGCTTCAAAACCTTGTCAATGTACATACTTTGGTTTAATCCAATTAACTGTTTTGATCTATCTCTATAGATCATTATGCCCAAAATGTATGCTGCATCTCTAAGATCTTTCATCGAAAAACTATTTGTTAGTGAAGTCTTGACAACATTCAACAAAGGAATGTCGTTTCCGATCAACAATATGTGATCTACATATAGGACCACAAATACAAGTGAGCTCCCACTAGCCTTCTTGTAAACACAATGTTCTTCTTCATTCTTGATGAAGCCAAATGATGGGGGATTGGTCCCGATCTTCCGCTAGGTAAAGGATAACTTGGGTTGGTGGAGAATCTCGACGTTGGCGATCCAAGGCTCCGGTCCGGCGGATCAAAACCTTGCAATCGTTACACCACTGTCTCCGTTGGTTATCAACCACGCAGAAAGCGATTGACCTCGCCACGAAGGCTAATTCCTGCAAGCGAACCCAAGAACACAAGCAAGAACAGGAAGGATACAAGTCGAATGCCAAATCACAGAAAAACGATGATAAGGTGAGGTTTCACAAACGCCAATGCAGCAGTCAATCGGTCCGGTGCAAAAGGCGGGATCTAAACACACAAGTGTAGATGCAAACAAAGCAAAACCTAACCCTAAAGGCGGCTGGCGAGAATATATAGGGCGTGGGCAGCCTGTGGAAGGCAAACAGACTCAGACTATGGGCTAGAAGGCGAACAGACTTGGACTATGGGCCAACACGGCCCAGTTCTGTCACGCAGGACTGTTTTAAACACACAGGTCGACTTGAGACTCCAAATGAGACGAAACCAACGGAAAAATATCCGTCTTCTCCTTAGCTTTCCAAAAAGTCCAAGAACGCGTCAATCGGACTTTGTATGAGGAAGTTATGCCCATTTTGGTGCATGGTGGTTGATGTAGTCCGAACCAGCGAATTCTTGACTTCAAAACATCCGTGTGACTCCGTCTCCAACTCCAACTCTTCTATTCCATCTCCCATGTTCCTAAGCAACAAAATATCACTAGTTTTCAGTAGCATCCCGTCCAAACAAATATTAACATAGTTGCTAAGGAAAGAATTAACCTCATGGTTCAAGCGACGGGCACGGGCGCGTGTGATTGGTCCTTGTAATTGAATTGTAGGTGGAGGCTCCATGTGTGTATCAGGCGAAGTGATGTCCTCATCACCAAACCCTTTGACTACCTCATCAAAGTGAAGATTCCAACTCCAAGAAGCTTGCTTCAATCCATAAATGGATTTTATAAACATGCAAACTTCCCAGCATTCCCCGGACCGTCAAGACCTTCAAGTTGTGTCATGTACACATCTTGAGTTAGGTTTCCATTTAGGAAAGCCATATTGACATCTATTTGCCATATCTCATAATCATAAAATGCGGCAATAACTAGGATGATCCGAATAGACTTAAGCATAGCGACGGGCGAAAATGTTTCATCATAATCAACACCTTGAATCTGTCTGAAACCTTTCACCACCAATCGTGCCTTATAGATGTGAAAATTTCCATTAACGTCTATCATTTTCATGAAGATCCATTTACACTCAATGGTTTTTACACCATTGGGTAGATAAACCAAGTTCTAAACTTGGTTGACTCACATGGACACCAACTCAGATTCAATGGCTTCAAGCCATTTCTCACAGTCTGGTCCCATCACAACTTCCACATAGGTCTTGGCCTCGTTGTTGTCCAACAAAAACACGTCACGATGCCCAGTGGTCAAAAAACATGTACCTCTCTAGCATGTGGACTACTCTCCCATACCTTCGTGGGGCTACTGCATCTACAACAAGATCTATAAAAGTTTGTGCCTCCTGTTCTGGTTCAGTGGAATCTAGAACACTTTCCAGTGGCTCTCGAACCTCTTAGAGATGCACAGTCCTCCCACTAACCTCTTTCGAGAGAAACTCTTTCTCAAGAAATATGCCATTAATCATGAAAGTTGTGGTTTCTAGAGTGTGACCTCAAAAGGATAATGGAAGATCAGTGTGACTCATCATGGACCGCACTATGTCCAACAAAGTGTGGTTTCTCCGCTAGGACACCCCATTCCATTGAGGCGTGCCGGGTGGAGTCAGCTGTGGAACAATTCCACACTGCTTCAGATGATCACTAAACTGATGGCTCAAATATTCACCCCCACGATCCGATCGTACAAATTTAATTGTCTTGCCCATATGATTTTGTACCTCATTATGGAACTCCTTAAACTTTTCAAAGGATTTCTACTTATGCCTCATCAAGTAGACATATCCATATCTACTAAAGTCATCGGTAAAAGTAATAAAGTACTAAAATCCTTTCCTAGTTGTGCGACTCATTGGACCACACACATCAGTATGTACTACAGCCAATAGCTCACTCGCCCTCTCACTTTGTCTAGTGAAAGGAGTCTTGGTCATTTTGCTAAGTAAGAAAGACTCGCATATGTCATATGATTCAAAATCAAATGACTCCAAAAGTCCAACACTATGGAGCTTCTGCATGCACTTCTCATTTATATGACCCAAACGACAATGCCAGACGTAGGTGGGATTCAAATCATTGAGTCGTTGTTTCTTAGTAATAATGTTATAAACGTGTGCATCATCAAGACTAAGAATATACAATCCATTCAGTAATGGACAAACACCATAGAGCATGTCATTCGAAAATATTGAACAACTCTTGTTCTTTATTACGAATTCAAAACCATCTTCCTCTAAACATGAAGAAGAGATAATGTTTCTGCCTAAGGCGGGATTGAAATAACAATTATTTAACTCCAAAACTAATCCTACCGGTAGCGATAGTGAATAAACGCCAACGGCCAACGCTGCAACCTTTACACCATTCCCAACACGGATATCTAGCTCGCCACTTGCACACTTTCTTACTCTACTCAACCCCTACAACGATTTGCATGTATGAATCATCGATCTGGTATTGATGGAGGAGAAGGGTACCCGATCTTCTATCAGTTGAGGGATAAACAACGATTTGTGGAGAACTCGACGTTGACGATCCGGCTTCCGATCCATGAGATCAGCCCTTGCAACCGCTACACCACTGCTCTATTGGTTATCAACAAAGCACATCCTGATTGACCTCACCAAGAAGGCTAATCCTTGCCTGTGAATCGAAGAACACAAGCAAGAATGCAGAAAACACAATCGAACTGTAAATTCTATTAGAATCTATGAATTGGGGTTCACATACAAATCCGGTGAAGTGGCGGCTATCAAAGCAACATGTAAACTAAACCCAAAAACCCTAGATGGCTGTAGAAACACCTTATATAGTAGTTCAGGATGCACCCCTAATGGGCTCAACTGGATACACGGCCCGAAGGCCCAATAACGCAGAAAACAGCATGCTGACAGATTCTGGACTCTATCTTGTTTTGACGATTCCCATTGATATAGAAAGAATTTTGATATGAAACTGGTAGCATTGGAATGTTTCTGAAGTTATCCTTATGTGGCTAGGTGGAACGTCAAAAACAGAGTCTGTATGCAGCCTGGGCGATGATTTTAGTGCACGCTGCTCCTGGAATCCGAGTTGGACACGAATTGTAGTTGCATTGGACTCTCAAATTGTCTTGGACGTCCTTCCTGGTTCTTCTCTAACTCTTTGTTTATATCCAAGTGATTTTCATCATCTCCATGGTTCCTAACAATAATAATAATATTAGGTAGTAATTTATTCCAGAGATAATATACTAAGATACTTAGAAACGAGTTGACCTGGAGATTTAATCTTCGTGCTCGAACTTTAATAATTGGATCTTGGTATTCATGTATGGTTGTATCATTGGTAGCGATGTCCTCATCATCCTCCCCTTCTTGATTTATAATCGTCCTCGACTCAACGTCTATTGGTACCAAATAAACTTCCATGATAATACAAGAGTTCCATATACATGCATCTCTTCTATTGATCCAAAAAAGTATTTCTAAAATTGAAAATTAACGCATCTCATGGTGTAGCATCTGAGGTTCAAATATATAAAAATTAAATCTAACATAGAAAGCATGCACCTTAACTTGTTTCCTCACAATCATGATCCTATCCTAACTGGTGATGTTTCCTCGACTCATACTCATCTTTTGCTCCCATGGTTGCTTTCAATTCTACAACGTTAAATGTGGAACTATCCCAAAACTTCGGAGGCAAGACAAGTTTATAGTTATGTCACTCAACAGAAGATAAAAACTTGGAAGGCATATCAAATTTACACTTATGTAGCTCAATATGAGATAAATACTTAGTGATAACTGGGGGCAAAGTATAAACTATATTAGTAAGAGAATAATAAGCAGTTTCACAAATCACAACATAGCACACATCTTGACTATGAATTTTAGTTTGATCAGTTTTATGTGCAAGGATAGATGAATCTTTTAATTTGATTTCATGCTGAATTTCAGATCTAATATCAAGTTGTTTCCTCTCATTAGTTGTCGTCTCGATATCATCTTTAACAATTTCATCAGAAGTTGAAAGTAACAAAGTAGATTTCACATCCTCATGCACAACAGTACAATTATTAGTCCTATCATTGTGAAGTGCATCATTATCAAATTGCAAAGGGTGTTCTATTATTTCAGCTAATGAAGCAACCTCAACGGGTACCTGTAAGAACTTTTTACCTGACACCTCAACTCGTTTAGAGATGGAAGGCCATATGCTTGTTGATGTTGGTGTAGGTACATGTGCAGGTGCATGACGAACACTTGAAGAAGAGAAAGGCTTGGTTAGTGCCGGTGTGCTCGTCACTCATGGTGGATAGGAGTCTCTTTCCTTGTATTGTCGTTCTTGAAATTCTTTCTCTACAATGATGGCAAGATGGAACAAACGACTAAGAGTATTAAATTCTTTATAATAAATGATATCTTGAATTTCATGCCTCAATCCATCAAAGAAGTGTCACATCGTGTCCTTTGAGTGCTCCACAACACCACAACGGGTCATGCTCTCTCAAAGCTCATCATAATACTCTCTCACAGACATGTTACCTTGAACTAAGCATTTTAGTTTCTTACACAATTCACGATGATAAGAAGGAGAGACAAATTTACTACGCATAACTCTTTTTAAATGACCCCATGTATCAGATTGTAATTGATAGAAGAAACATTGTTACCATGATTATGATTTGTCGTGCCTCCCATACCTACCATGGTTAGTAGAAAATGAAAAAAACACTAGGAAAAAATATTATCCCTATCAATTATTAGGTAGTGGAAGGTGCTCTCGCTCACACTCAAGCGTCTTACCACAATCTTACAAGGTTCTTACCATCGTAGGGAGTGGATGGCATAATCTTGGTCGTAGAACAATTCTTGACTGGTTGGTGACTTCCAAAGAGAGTGGTATACAATTGCAAAGTCTCAAGCTGCACTGATCAGAAGTATATATGTGGAGTCTAGGCGGTTAAACAAGAGTAATCTACATGGTGGAACACGATTCAGAAACAGATGGTAATATGAAATAAGTGTCTAGAGTACTTGTACTAATTACTGGTTTGAATGTGATCCCTATGACAACAAGGCTTATATGAGAGAGTGGTTGAGGCTCAAAGGATGACTTATGTATTGACAAAATCAGCACAAAACAGTACCAAAAACAGCACCACACAACACTAATATCTTCCAAGCTTATCCCTAAGTGCTCCTTTTTTGATATTCTTCTTTTTTTGATTTTTTAACTCTTTTTTTGACACTTCTTTTTTTGTTGACTAGGAGAACAAAGAGGACAAACCAAGAAGATGTGATATAATTTCGCTGCAAAGAAGTGCTATGTAGGTAAATAAAGATGAGCTGAAAAATCAGCGCAAGAAACTTCGGATCTCGAAAAATCAATCTTTCCGTCCGAATTTGGCAAAACTAAAATTGGCTAGGAAAACATAGATATAACAAGTTCTATAGATTTCGAAAATGTATTTATTTGCCTTATTCAGAGTCCGTATGCAAAAGATATGACTGTTTTATCACAGGCAGTCTGAATCAGGGTTTTGAGGTTCTAGTTCGGACGTGAATTTCAAATCAAAGGGGATTTATGGGTGGTGGATAGTATAAGGGATTTAGAAAAAAGGATCACAATACTAACCAGCAACCAGACTTTACCAAGGACACAAACTCAATACTACGGACTCTGAAACCAAAACGTGCAAAGGCTAGAGATGGTCTTGGATTGGGGAAAACCTACGACTACAAATTTTTTGTTGGCTTTTTCGTGGACTATGGGATGAACATGAAATAAATCTAATCTAAGATACATGAACCTGATGGTAAACCAAGCTCTAATACCAATTGATGGAGGAGAGGGGTGCCCGATCTTCTGTCAGGTGAGGGATAAACAACGATTTGTGGAGAACTCGACGTTGACGATTCGGCTTCCGATCCATGAGACCGGCCCTTGCAATCACTACACCACTACTCCATTGGTTATCAACAAAGAATAGCATGATTGACCTCACCAAGAAGGCTAACACTTGACTATGAATCAAAGAACACAAGCAAGAACGCAGAAAACACAATCAAACTGAAAATTATATTAGAATCTGTGAATTGGGGTTCACTTACAAATCCGGCGAAGCGGCGACTATCAAAGCAATGTATAAACTAAACCCAAAAACCCTATATGACTGTAGATACACTTATATAGTAGTTTGGGATGCACCCCTAAAGGGCTCAACTAGATACACGGCCCAAAGGCCCAATAACGCAGAAAACAGCATGCTGACAGATTCTGGACTCTATCTTGTTTTGATGATTCCCGTTGATCTAGAAGGAATTTTCAGATGAAACCAGTGGCATTGGAAAGTTTCTTAAGTTATCCTTCCGTGGCTAGGTGGAAAGTCAAAAACGGAGTTCGTATGCGGCCTCGGCGATGATTTTAGTGCACGCTGCTCCTGAAATCCGAGTTGGACACTAATTGTAGTTGGATTGGACTCTCAAATTGGCTTGGACGTCCTTCTTGGTTTTCTCTAACTATTTGTTTATCTCCAAGGGATTTTCATCATCTCCATGGTTCCTAACAATAATAATAATATTAGGTAGTAATTTATTCCCAAGATAATATACTAAGATACTTAGAAATGAGTTAACCTGGAGATTTAATCTTCGTGCTCGAACTTTAATAATTGGATCTTGGTATTCATGTATGGTTGTATCATTGGTAGGGATGTACTCATCATCCTCCCCTTCTTGATTTGGAGTCATCCTCAACTCAACGTTTATTGGTCCCCAATAAACTTCCATGATAATACAAGAGTTCCATATACATGCATCTCTTCTATTAATCTAAGAAAGTATTTCTGAAATTGAAAATGAACACATCTCATGGTGTAGCATCTGAGGTTCAAATATATGAAAATTAAATCTAACATAGAAAGCATGCACCTTAACTTGTTTCCTCACAATCATGATCCTATCCCAACTGGTGATGTTCTCATTAGGTATCAAATACCCATGAATCATTTGGACAAGTAGTAAGATTAATGTCAATAACATTAATACCTAAAGCGGAAGTTCCACTTCCCTTCTAGTTTTTCTGCTCTTCTAGGTACACCTTACAATTGTGATTCCAATGCCCAGGCATGTGGCAATGGTGGCACACATCAGAGTTGGCAGGGAGTTGGCAGGACCAGACCTGGACTTTCTAGTCGGTTTGGACTTCGCACATGAGATCGCATCTGTAGTCTTAGCCTTTTTCCTCCTCTTTTTGCCCTCATTATGAACAACCATCACATGGTTCGGAGTCTTCCTGATACTCTCTTTAGCAGATTTTAGTATCCCATACAACTCAGCTAGTATCTTCTCTAGTCCAACCATGTTATAATTCATGATGAACGACTCAAAGCTCAGCGGGAGCGACTAGAGAATAGCATCGATAGCGAGGTATGGATCCAGTGGAGTGCCCAGTCTCTCTAGAGTCTCTATGCAACCAATCATCTTGATCACGTGAGGGCTCACTAGGTTTCCTTCAGCCAGCCTACTACTAAACAAGCATTTAGACACATTGTATCTTTCTGCCCTTGCTTGGTCCTAAAACATGCCCTTAAGCCCTACGATCATATCATACGCATCATGTTCCTCATACTGTTTTTGAAATAGATAGGACATGTAGGCAAGCATCCGGCAGCTAACATCCACGGAATCACTAGCATGCTTCTCATAAGCACACTGGTCTGCTACAAAAGCATCCTCTCCTGGTTCATCAGGGTGAGGTTCCTCCTCTAGAACATAATCCTTTTTCTCTTGCTTGAGAACAATTCTCAAGTTTCGATACCAATCCATAAAGTTTGTTCCAGACAATTTATCTCATTCACGAATAGATCACAAATTAAAACCTGAAGTGCTCTTAACAGTAGATGTAGTAGGTGCCATGATCTACAAAAGATTAAATGCAAGATTCAACACTATGTAATGTTTATATTCTAACCAATAAGATATGTTCCACTATTTTAAACCAAGTCACATTCCCTCTAATTACTAATAGTGGCGCAAGATCCATGGTCACGCTATCTCCTATTGAGCTTTGGCATCACTGTTAGAAGCTAGTTGACATAGGTAAGCAACTCCTTGCTAATCACATTGTATGTGACTCTTGTCGTTGGAAAAGCATCTAATGCTCCACCCCCAACTCCTATGCTACAAGGCCCAAAACCGTTGTATAACCTAGTCAAGTGAACCAACACTATGCGTGCAGAAGTCCGACTTTCGCTCCAACTGGTCGAGATAAAAGATAGCACCCTGCTCTGACAGACCCACTATCGATGAGCACGAATCTTGGTGGGTGCATCTATTGGGAAGAGCATCAACACTTAATTTTATGATGGAAAATTACTCTAGCATCGTAACATCCCTAGCGTGCACAAAAGATGCAAGAATAGAATAACATCAACATAAGAAAGCATCACAGGCAATCATATTAACTGTGACATAGCATGGCCTTCTTCACATGGCGATATCCATCTCCATGGCTCCCATCATCGAGTGCATGCTCCCAGCCTCTATGAAGAGTACTAGTCCATCTCACATAGTCTATACTAATTACATGGGTCGAAGCACCGCGGAAATGACATGCAAGTCACAATAAATTTTTGTTGGACCGAAAACGGTGACCAGAGAGGGGGTGAATGGGAGCTTTTAAAATTTCAGACTAAAAATAGCCTTCTGTTTTAATTCCGTCTTCTGCAGAATAGGCTTCGAACACACTCTTCGAAGTTCTGGTTCGGAGGTATTTTACAGCTCCGAAGACAGGCTTCGCAAGGAGCAAAAGTTCGAAGCTAAGAAGACTTCGCTCCACCCACAACCCCAAAAATTCAGCTCTGCTAAGTCAGTGCAGGCTCCGCACACAGGGTGCCTTCGAGCAGGCTTCGCACTTCACCCTTCGCAAGAGCGGACTTTCCTCTCAGGACTTCGATCAGCTCTGCTAAGTTAGTGCATGCTCAGTGCACTGGGTGCCTTCGAGCAGGCTTCGCACTTCACACTTCGCAAGAGCAGACTTCCCTCTGTAGACTTCGACCAAATACTCAGCAACAACAACTGGTGCTGGGCTTCGTACTTCGAAGGTCTAAACGCACACTGAACAGACTTCGCTAAGGACTTCGACAAAAGAAGAAAACGGGCTTCGATCTAAGCCAACAACAGTGCTTCGCTAGTAATCAGAGATGTCTAGCCTCCAGTTTACACAGAGCGAACAGACACTGAAAAACTCACACTTCACTCGAACAAGCTTCTCACACACTTCTCTAGAAAAGATTCAGGGCACAAACTCGACTCAAAAGAAGTGAGACACAGAGAGATCAAAGCTTGCAGTGAAGTACACATACAAGTTCAAGCAGTAAATGAAAACAGAATCAAAACTTCATTACTTGAACAAGGAACACAAAATGAACTCATAGACCGAATACAACGTGTGTGACAGCTAGCACATGAGCTCAAAAATGAGTGCTCAAAGTGTTGATGTGACCTAGCAAGCTTCCACTATTTATAGGCACTATTCAGCCTTGTGAATAGACTACTTTACTCCTAGGGTTTACACTAGTTTTGTCTCATCAGAACAGGGGGGTACAACTGGTAGTGTACTTTATTTGGAGGCTTCTTTTGTCAGCTTCGCAGAGGGGACAACACTAGCTTTTGCAGAGCAGACGCGGTCAGCCTTTGCAGTTTTGGATCCTTCTGAAGACACCCTTCGCACGCGAGGGGTGCGGTAGCTTCGGTGAGAAGCCTTGAGCCTGATGGCCTTCGCTTCACCGAAGTCAGCCTTCGATACAGAGACGGTTTTGAGCCGAAGCCGTCAAAGCCCTTGGGCCTTCGCACCAACACCTTCGGAGTGGACCACATGACCGAAGTACCTCAAGTCAGCCTCACTCCGGAGTCAGCCTCACTCCAGAGCCAGCCTCACTCTGGAGCCAGCTTAACTCTGAAGTCAGCCTCACTCTGGAGCCAGCTTCACTCCGAAGCCCCACCTTCGGAGTACCACCCTTCGAAGTCCCTCCTTCGTCCAAGGCCTCCGCATGAAGCATTCCATGAGCACTTCGTCGCTGTGTCTCTCCCCGAGCACACTCCTCGATGATCCTCACCCGGACCATGCCTTCGATGCACCTCGACTTCTGAGACCTTCGTCGGGTATACCTTCGAGTGCCTCCCTCCGGAGCACACTTCGAAAGCCCTACCTCATTTCTGAGGACTTGATCCACCATACTCCGAAGTCACTCCATTTGGAGTACCCTTCGAAGTGCCTCGCCTCCGAGGACTTCGTCTCGGGGTACCTTCACGCGGAGCCATGCTCCACACTTACTGCCTTACTTGGCGCACCTCGCAGCCTTCGTGATGGAGCTCCTGGCTCCCCTGGCATCAAGCCTCCTACTTGACCCAGGTTCACTTGCTACGAACCATCCGTCGCCTCCGAAGTCACCTGCGCACCACAGACATATAGACAAGTGTATCTAGTACCCCGGAGACCTCTCTGGGTAAACAACCTTTGGCACACCCTCTGGTGTACCGCCCAAAGTACCGAACCCTTTGGTACAGCCAAGTCATTGTGTACTGTCGGACCCCTTCGACAGGCACACTCCGCTGCAACAGCCGCAGCAACCAGAACCCACTGAACCCTTCATTGAAGCAACCTCTGAACCCCTTCGGAGGGACCCCTTCGAATCATAGGATAAAATCTGTCAATCACTCATCACAGACTCCGAAACCAACCCTTGGTGTCTCAATCTCCCCCTTGATGAGTGCATTGACAACCAAATTCAACTTCAAGAAAATTTGAAAAATTTCAGCACACAAGTGACCATAAAAAATCAAAAACGAGTCAAATTATGTCACTTGACAAAAGTATTTTCCTCCCCCTTTTCAAAAGAGTAAAAGCCCCTTCGGCACATCTTTCCCTTTGCAAGATAAAACTCCCCCTGAGTTATTTTATCCCCTTGTTGTAGAGAACTCAAAAATTTCTCCCCCTTTGGCAATGCAAGCATCAAGGAGCATTTAAAAGATGCAAAGCTTTGAAATGAGTAGAATTGCAAGGACATATAAAGCAAAAATATGCCAACTGTAATACCAATAATCATGTGCTCAGCTCAATTTAACATTCTCTAAAAAACATGATGACAGCATGTGATTTTATCATTTTGAAATAAAAGCTTCACCACTCAATCAAGGTAACTAGACAAGTAAAAGCAGGGGCTGCGCAAAGCTAGTCAATTTCTACTCTAGACAGACAAGGCCAGTTCAAGTGGAGCATTGAAAGCAAACTTGATGATCAATTAATTTGTTGTTCTTTTCATAATGCCAGGGGTTATTTGTTTGTTTACCTTATACTTTCCAATCAAGCCAAGCCTAGGCATGAAAGCCATCAGAAGCTTAAGGCAGTGATTTTGGCATACACTACACTATCCCAGTTCAGACCAATGTGCAATGGTAAGCTGTCTAGAATAGAGTAGTGCGACAAACAAACCCACCTGGATCTTGTTGCTTTGAAGCATGCAAATCATGGATTTTTTAGAATTTTGATTAAGTGAACAAATTGTTTAGCACTTGATGAATATCCATGAGTATGTAGAACAATTTTTCAAGTTGCAATGTTTAGCTATCAAGCAGATAAAAGATAGCTAAAGCAGTCCTGCCTAAACATGCTAGATTCAAGACTAAGCAGTGAGTATTATTTGATTTTGGAAAGAAGAATCATGCACATAATGTTTCAGACATATTAAATAGAGCTGAGCTGACATGATCTCATGAATTAGAATCAGGCATATAAGTGCAAAAGATGTAAATGCAATTTCACACACAATGAGCATATGCAAGAAAATCAAAAACTGCTCCCCCCCACAAAATGTCGTAAGGGTGACAAACACAAGTTCCCCATGCAAGTAGGCAAAACGAGAAGCATCGAGGGGTTTTGTGAAAATATCGGCTAGCTGGTGTTGGGTATCAACATATTGAAGTTCAATATCACCCTTCTCATTATGATCTCTGAGAAAATGATATCACACATCAATGTGTTTGGTTCTAGAATGCTGAACCAGGTTGTTTACAATACAAATAGCACTAGTGTTATCACAGAAAAGTGGAACACTCTTATAATCTAACCCGAAATCCCGCAAAGTGGAAACCATCCACAAAATTTGAGAGCAACAGCAAGCTGCAGCAACATATTTGGTCTCAGCCGTCGATTGTGCAACACTAGACTATTTGCGAGAAGACCAGCAAACCAGCGAAGTACCCAGAAAATGACAAGTACCAGAGGTACTTTTCCTATCAATCCTACACCCAGCAAAATCTGCATCGGAATAACCTCAAAGACACAAAGACGAAGACGCGGAATACCAAATGACAAATTCAAGTGTATGTTTGAGATACCTAAGAATGCGCTTTACCGCTTGGCGATGCGAAGCTCGTGGTGAAGCCTGAAAACGAGCGCACAGACACACTACAAAGTGTATGTCCGGCCTCGTAGCAGTCAAGTAGAGGAGGGAGCCGATCATGCTTCGGAACTCCTTCTGATCTACGGCTTCTCCATCTTCGTCAGGATCCAATGCTACAGATGTAGCCATTGGAGTGGCGAGTGGCTTCACATCAGCCATGTCAAATTTCTTGAGCAGGTGCTTGGTGTACTTCATCTAGTGGACGAAAGTACCTTGTTTGCTTTGCTTGATTTGCAAACCAAGGAAAAAAGTGAGTTCGCCCATCATGGACATCTCGAACTCCCTACTCATGGCATCTGCAAACTCGGCAACCAAAGCATGAGAAGAGCCACCAAAGATGATATCATCCATATAAATCTGAACTAGGAGGAAATCTTTGCCATGCTTGAGAGTGAACAGGGTTTTATCAACAGATCTCATCAAATACCCCCGCTCAAGCAGAAAAGACTTAAGTCTATCATACCATGCCCGAGGGGCTTGCTTGAGTCCATAAAGAGCCTTATGAAGTTTAAGGACTTTATGTGGGTATTTGGGGTTTTCAAAACCAGGGGGTTGTTTTACATAAACATCTTCGCCTATGAAGCCATTAAGAAAAGCACTTTTGACATCCATTTGATAGAGTTTGAATCCCCGGGATGTCGCAAATGCAAGTAAAATCCTAATGGCCTCAAGACGAGCAACAGGTGCAAAAGTTTCAGTAAAATCAATCCCATCTAATTGAGAATAACCCTGAGCTACAAGTCTAGCCTTGTTTCTAACTACAATCCCATCATCCCCTTGTTTGTTTTTGAAAATCCATTTTGTTCCAATGAAATGAACATTTGGTGGAGGATCAACTAAAGTCCAGACTTGGTTTCTCTCAAAATTTTCAAGTTCTTCGTGCATGGCATTGATCCAACTAGAATCAGAAAGTGCATGACTAACATCTAAGGGCTCAAAAGAAGCAACAAAAGCGGAATCAATGAAATGAGCATGAGAACATTTTACCCTTTGATCAAGCTCACCAATGATTTGCTCAGGAGGATGCATCCTTTGAACATGATGTGGAGCCTCACGGCGAGATGCAGTCCCCCCCTCAATTTGTGCATTGGAGTGGTCCAAGATGACCGATGTCGAGTTAGTTACTTCAGGACCTTGTGCCGAAGTGGTCAAAGCGGGGTCGGCTTCGGGGGTCGATGTCGAGGGTAGTATGGGTTCATCCTCGAAATCTCTGGGATCTTCTTCGAAGATGGTCTGCTCCATGTCGTGTTCATTTGCCTGTTCAAAGATAGAACTAACAGAGGGGGTTGATTCATCAAAAGTCACATCACATGACTCGATGACAATGTTAGTTTCTAAATTATAAACACGATAAGAATGACCATGTGTAGTGTAACCCAAAAAGATCCGATCAGAAGAGCGTGACTCAAATTTATCCAAATTTCCACGTTTCAGGATAAAGCAACGACAACCAAAGACTCGAAGATGAGTAACTTTGGGTTGTCTCCCAAAACGTAGCTCATAATATGTCAAGATCAAAATTGAGCGCAAGAAGATTCAGTTTAAGATGTAACAAGCAGTGTTCATGGCCTCAGCCCAGAATTTTCTAGGAGTCCTGTGCTCATCGAGCATCGTCCTAGCCATCTCAACCAAAGTGCGGTTCTTTCTCTCAACAACACCGTTCTGTTGAGGAACCCGCGGAGCAGAGAATTGATGTTCTATGTCATGCTCCATGCAAAAGTCAACAAAGAGACTATTCTTGAACTCAGTGCCATTATCACTTCGAATGAATGTCAATGCACCAGGGAGTTCAGTGAAAAGTCTCAAAGCCAAGCTCTGAAAGTGTGAAAACACTTCATCCTTTCTTGCAAGAAAGAAGACCCAAGAGTAGCGAGAGAAATCGTCGATAATGACTAATACATACCACTTGCCGCCTAAAGAACTAACCCGAGAAGGACCTACAATGTCCATGTGGAGAAGTTCTTCGGGTTATTCAGTCATCACCGTGGTGACTGGCGAGTGCGAAGCGGTAATCATTTTTCCATGTCGACAAGGAGCGCAAACTAAATTCTTCTCAAACTTGAGCTTGTGCAATCCTCGGATCAGACCTAGGGCACTCAGACGAGTGAGCAACTCAAAGCTCATATGCCCTAGTATCCTATGCCACTTCCAAAGCTCAGAAGTCGAATATGCAACAAGACAATGAGAAGAACCAGATGACTGAGAAAAATCAGCTCCAAAAACTCTCCCAACTCTAAAGATCCTACAGACCACAACGCCATCAGAATTGAGTACTTGCGAAGTATCGCGATGGAATCGCACTTCGAAGCCCTCATCAAGCAATTGAGATACAGAAAGCAAATTGTATCCCAAGTTTTCAACCAAAGCAACATCTTTGAGAGTGAAATTCGAGTTGATTCTTACCACACCTTTACCTTTCACTCTACTCCTATGATTGTTGCCGAAGGTGATATGTTCCCTTTGCTTGGTTGTGGTGAGGCTGGAGAACCATGTTGCATCTCCGGTCATGTGGCGCGAACAACCGGAGTCCATGCTCCACGTGCCCTCCAAGCCTCGGTCTAGCGCCTACACATGATAAGAAAATCTCGATCGCTCAATGCTGGGGTGAGTGAAAATATGACGAGGCATCCAGCACTGAGTGATACGAGTAGTAGGCATAGTAAAAGTAGACTGTGTACGCACAGGATAATCAGAATGATGCAGAGTGCGAGGTCTACCTATATGCTGTGATCTAAAAGCATGACGAGGTCTCCTACTCTGATGAGGTACAAACCTACTCGCACGGGGTCTACCACCATATGGAACATGGTGAACACCTTGATGAGCAAAACCTCTCCGAGAAGTACGAGGAGCCTCAAAAACAGGACGTGAGTAAAACTCAGACTCATGCATACCTCGAGATGGGTAATGCATGTCCTGGAAACTCATCGCCTGAGAGCGTCGCTCATCCTTGATGCGACGAAAACAGAACCCAACCAGATGACCCACCCTCTGATAGTAGGAACAATGAAAAACTATCCTAGGGGCACTCTCATGGGTCATAGGAACAATCCTCACAGGCTCCTTGGGCGTCTGCTGAGTGGTTTTCTTGGGAGGGATTTTCTTTGTAGGAGGAGTTGTTTTCTTTGGAGTCCGGGTAGGCTTTTTGGCTGATGGAGTGTCTAACAGAGCTCTCTCTTTCTCTAAGGTAGTGGGTGAGGTAAAAACAGTTTTGTTCTAACTGTCTGATGGAATCCTCTCAAAACCCAATCCCAGAGCTAACCCTGCTCTGTCAGCACACATCTTGGTTTTGGCCAAGAGCAAGACCATCCTACCCTTTCCCTCAGTGCATTTGTTAACCACAGAAAGAAGGTACTCATTTTTAGTCATGAGGTTTTCAGCTCGCTCTCAAAAAGTGCCTAGCTGGTCCTTAAGGGTTATGCAAGTGTCACACACAGGTTGCACATCCTTAGAACTACCAGCCCTCTCCAATCTAGCCTCTAAATCCTGAACATGCTTATCACGTAAACTAATGCTCTCACGTAATAAGGGGCAGTTCATGCATTCAATTATATCATGAGGACTAGAATCAACCATCAAAAGCTACTTCTGTGCAGACTCAAGCTCAGAAAGAGTTTGAGCATGCACAGAACGCAACTGAGCAAGCTCACTCATGACAACAGTGCAAGATTCACATTCAGCATCATTAACGCTAGACTTAAGCATGGCATAATCAATAGAAACATATTCTAGCCTAAGTCTAAGGTCTTTTATATCTCTAGCGGCTTGCACAAGTAATCTATCCTGACCAAGAAATACTTCATTCAGTTCATCTAGTTTAATTGAAAGCTGGTCATAGGATAGTGGTACCTCAGATGAGTCAAGCTCATCGCCGCTGTGATCGCTGTCGGCCATGAAGCAAAGGCCAGTGAAATATCGTCCCTTTTTGTCCTTCTTCTCCTCCTTCCTTGGGGACTCCTCCGTTGAGGAAGTGTCGATGTCGCTGAGAGCAGCAACAAAGGCTCTGGAAGCGGCTTTTGCTACTCTCTTAGCCACCTTGCCGCGCTTGCCCTTCACAAAGGGTTTTCTCTCCTTCTTGTGGTATTTTGGGCGCTCACTCTCATCTCTATTCTTGAGTTTAGGACAATTTTCCTTGATGTGAGAAGTGTCGCCGCACTCAAAACAACCACTAAAACCACTTCTCCTCTGATCTCGTCTTTCATGGTGAAAACGGGTGAACCTTCTGGCAATGAGAGCAAGCTTATCATCATCCAGAGTATCCACCTGCTCCTTAGTGACGGAGACCAGGGAGGACAAAGCAAAACCATCTGCAAGAACACAAGTGCTAGATGTGCTTGGTTCTGCAGTGGTGCCACGGCTAGTGATAGAAACTAGTGCCAACGGATGTGGCAAAGAGTTCCTATGCACTGCAAGAGATGCCTTGGCAATCTCTGTGGACTTCAGCTTGCTGAAGAGCTCATCATAGGTCAATGTGTCATACCCTGCGGACTCCTCAATGCTGGATATCTTCACTTGCCATATGCTATGATCAAGAGCATAGAGAAGCTTGATAGCCCTATCATGATCATTGTAAGCAAGCATCCCATTGGACCGCAAGTTACTCACTATCGCATCAAAGCGAGAAAACATGGCATCTATAGATTCACCAGGTGCTTGCACAAACAACTGATACTGTTGATTGTATGTGCTTTGGCGCCTAGCCTGAATCTGTGTAGAGCCCTCATGAAAGATAGTGAGTGTAGTCCAAATCTCCCTAGCTGTCCTAAGGTGCTGCACCCAATCAAACTCACTCCGACTCAAATGAATGAACAATATATTTCTAGCCTTAGAGTTGGCATTATACTGATCCTTCTCAGTTTGAGAGGTGCGAGTTTCAGGGATGGAGTATTGTGAGTCCACAATCTCCCAAATTGCATTTCCTTGGTTTAGCAAGTAAGCCTCCATGCGCACCTTCCAGTATGCAAAGTCTGTCCCATCGAACAGAGGTATTTTACTAACTCTGTCCATGTCGCCAACAGATCACAAAACTGATTAAGGTCAACTGGTGATCTTAACCTGCTCTGATACCAATTGTTGGACCAAAAACAGCGACCAGAGGGGGGTGAATGGGAGCTTTTAAAATTTCAGACTAAAAATAGCCGTCTGTTTTAATTCCATCTTCTGCGGAACAGGCTTCGAACACACCCTTCGAAGTTCTGGTTCAGAGGTATTTTATAGCTCCGAAGACAGGCTTCGCAAGGAGCAAAAGTTCGAAGCGAAGAAGACTTTGCTCCACCCACAACCCGGAAAATTTAGCTCTGCTAAGTTAGTGCAGACTCCGCACACAGGGTGCCTTCGAGTAGGCTTCGCACTTCACCCTTCGCAAGAGCGGACTTCCCTCTGAGGACTTCGATAAGCTCTGCTAAGTTAGTGCAGGCTCAATGCACTAGGCCCTTCTTCCCTTGCTTGGTCCTAAAACATGCCCTTAAGCCCTCCGATCATATCATACGCATCATGTTCCTCATACTGTTTTTGAAACAGATAGGACATGCAGGCAAGCATCCGGTAGCTAACATCCACGGAATCACTAGCATGCTTCTCATAAGCACGCTGGTCTGCTACAAAAGCATCCTCTCCTGGTTCATCAGGGTGAGGTTCCTCCTCTAGAACATAATCCTTTTTCTCTTGCTTGAGAACAATTCTCAAGTTTCGATACCAATCCATAAAGTTTGTTCCAGACAATTTATCTCATTCAACAATAGATCACAAATTAAAACCTGAAGTGCTCTTAACAGTAGATGTAGTAGGTGCCATGATCTACAAAAGATTAAAGGCAAGGTTCAACACTATGTAATGTTTATATTCTAACCAATAAGATATGTTCCACTATTTTAAACCAAATCACATTCCCTCTAATGACAAATAGTGGTGCAAGATCCATGGTCACGCTATCTCCTATTGAGCTTTGGCATCACTATTAGAAGCTAGTTGACATAGGTAAGCAACTCCTTGCTAATCACATCGTATGTGACTCTTGTCGTTGGAGAAGCATCTAATGCTCCACCCCAACTCCTATGCTCCAAGGCCCAAAACCGTTTTATAACCTAGTCAAGTGAACCAACACTATGCATGCAGAAGTCCGACTTCCGCTCCAACTGGTCGAGATAAAAGATAGCACCCTGCTTTGACAGACCCACTATCGATGAGCACGGATCTTGGTGGGTGCATCTATTGGGAAGAGCATCAACACTTAATTTTATGAGGGAAAATTACTCTAGCATCGTAACGTCCCTAGCGTGCACAAAACATGCAAGAATAGAATAACAGGAACATAAGAAAGCATCACAGGCAATCATATTAACTGTGACATAGCATGGCCTTCTTCACATGGCGATATCCATCTCCATGGCTCCCATCATCGAGTGCATGCTCCCAGCCTCAATGAAGATTACTAGTCCATCTCACATAGTCTATACTAATTACATGGGCCGAAGCACCGCGGAAATGACATGCAAGTCACAATAATTTTTGTTGGACCGAAAACGGCGACAAGAGAGGGGGTGAATGGGAGCTTTTAAAATTTCAGACTAAAAATAGCCTTCTGTTTTAATTCTGTCTTCTACGGAACAGGCTTCGAACACACCCTTCGAAGTTCTGGTTCGGAGGTATTTTACAGCTCCGAAGACAGGCTTCGCAAGGAGCAAAAGTTCGAAGCCAAGAAGACTTCGCTCCACCCACAACCCCAAAAATTCAGCTCTGCTAAGTCAGTGCAGGCTCCGCACACGGGGTGCCTTCGAGTAGGCTTCGCACTTCACCCTTCGCAAGAGCGGACTTCCCTCTGTAGACTTCGACCAAATACTCAGCAACAGCAACTGGTGCTGGGCTTCGTACTTCGAAGGTCTAAACGCACACTGAACAGACTTCGCCAAGGACTTCGACAAAAGAAGAAAACGGGCTTCGATCTAAGCCAACAACAGTGTTTCGCTAGTAATCAGAGAGGTCTAGCCTCCAGTTTACACAGAGCGGACATACACTAAAAAACTCAAACTTCACTCGAACAGGCTTCTCACACAGTTCTCCAGAAAAGATTCAGGGCACAAACTCAACTCAAAAGAAGTGAGACAGAGAGAGATCAAAGCTTGTAGTGAAGTACGCATACAAGTTCAAGCAGTAAATGAAAATAGAATCAAAACTTCATTGCTTGAACAGGGAACACAAAATGAACTCACAGACCGAATACAACGTGTGTGGTGGCTAGCACAGGAGCTCAAAAATGACTGCTCAAAGTGTTTATGTGACCTAGCTAGCTTCCACTATTTATAGGAACTATTCATCCCTGTGAATAGACTACTTTACCCCTAGGGTTTACACCAGTTTTGTCTCATCAGAATAGGGGGGTACAACTGGTAGTCTATTTTATTTGGAGGCTTCTTTTGTTAGCTTCGCAGAGGGGAAAGCACCAGCTTTTGCAAAGCAGACACGATCATCCTTTGCAGTTTTGGATCCTTCTAAAGCCCCCCTTCGAACGCGAGGGGTGCGGTAGCGTCGGTGAGAAGCCTTGAGCCTGACGGCCTTCGCTTCACCGAAGTCAGCCTTCGATACAAAGATGGTTTTGAGCCGAAGCTGTCTAAGCCCTTGGGCCTTCGCACCAACACCTTCGGAGTGGACCACCACGGCTTTGCAGCTTCTACCAGCTCGATCTCCGTCAGTCTGTGTACCGAAGCCATGCATGACCGAAGTACCTCAAGTCAGCCTCACTCCGGAGTCAACCTCACTCCGGAGCCAGCCTCACTTTGGAGCCAGCCTCACTTTGAATCCAACTTCACTCCGAAGTCAGCTTCACTCCGGAGCCAGCCTCACTCCGAAGCCCCACCTTCGGAGTACCACCCTTCGAAGTCCCTCCTTCGTCCAAGGCCTCCGCATGAAGCATTCCATGAGCAATTCGTCGCAGTGTTTCTCCCCGAGCACACTCCTCGACGATCCTCACCCAGACCATGCCTTTGATGCACCTCGACTTCTAAGACATTCGTCGGGTATACCTTCGAGTGCCTCCCTCCGAAGCACACTTCGAAAGCCCTACCTCATTGTTGAGGACTTGGTCCACCATACTCCGAAGTCACTCCATTCGGAGTACCCTTCGAAGTGCCTCACCTCCGAGGACTTCGTCTCAGGGTACCTTCACCCGGAGCCATGCTCCACACTTATTGCCTTCTCCTGGCGCACCTCGATCCGAGGTCCGACCTCGACCCCTTCGCAGCCTTCGTGACCGAGCTCCCTGCTCTCCTGGCATCAAGCCTCCCACTTGACCCAGGTTCACTTGCTACGAACCGTCTGTCGCCTCCAAAGTCGCCTGCGCACCACAGACAGATAGATAAGTGTATCCAGTACCCCAGAGACCTCTCCGGGTAAACAACCTTCATCACACCCTCCGGTGTACCGCCCAAAGTACCGAACCCTTCGGTACAACCAAGTCATTGTGTACTGTCGGACCCCTCCGACAGGCACACTCCGCTGCAACAGCTGCAGCAACCAGAACCCACCGAACCCTTCGGTGAAGCAACCTCTGAACCCCTTCGGAGGGACTCCTTCGAATCAGAGGATAAAATCTGTCAATCACTCATCACAGACTCCGAAACCAACCCTTGGTTTCTCAATTTTACATCAGCCTTGGGCTGTAAATAACCATGACACGTAGGACATATTTAATTTACATTCATTGCATGCATATCATACATGACATTTATCCAAGGCCATGCCAGTCACGTCATTCTCTACAAAACAAAGTTAGGAGAGCAATCTACAAGTGACTGGATTCTAGATCTGAAAAACACAGGTCAACAGGCTTGGTTTTTCAAATTCGCGCGGGTCGGAACTTCTGATCTAGCATCGGAACTTCCAATCAATATCAGAATCCCGCATCACAACAATTGCATTCTGTATCGAATCATTATTGGATATCGGAACATCTGATCACTATCGGAACTTCTGATCCACCATCGGAACTTCTGATCACATCGGAACTTCCAATATGTCATGGACAGAAACAGATCTAATCTATTTTTCCACCATGTATCTCCGTACATGAGGAATCCAGATCGAACACTATGCACGTAGGCTCTGATACCACTCTTGGCGAATAGGGGAGCTACACTAGCCATCAAATTCAAAATTTGATGCCCTACGCCCAAGACTCATGCGCATGTGAGATCATAGATCGGTACCTTCTAGAATGAGACGTGCTAGGTGCAGCGGAAGAAGATGTTGGAGTAGCGCATCAAGCCTCTCCTCGCTTTGTCCTTGTCATCCTTCACCGATCTGATCGATGAAGACGACGTAGTCGTTCGGATGTAGATGTCCACAAGCGTCGCTATTGGAACAACGCCTCCACGGAGTCCACACGTACATGGATGGAGTACCTCCCACAGTAGCATGCTAGCACCACACGTGTGAGACGGGGATCCTTGACCTCAACATTTGAGATCAAGGAAGGAAGGAGAGAACTCTTGGGTGGCTAGGTCTAATCTTGTCTTATTGCTTGTTCCAAGACATCCTCCTCCTCTCCTTTTATAGGGCTGAGAGCCCCTTGGTCATGCTCATCCCAAAACCCTAAAAATCGTAACAGATCCAATCTGTTTGCCCACGTCGGAACTTCCGATCCTAGATCGAAACTTCCAACAGGATATTTTAGGACTGCTGATAAAGTATGACACGCAACAGATCCAATCTGTTATCGCCCACCTCGGAACATCCAATACCATATCAGAACTTCCGATCAGTATAAAAGTTCCCCAATTCTGAATCGAAACTTCTAGCTCGTCGGAACTTTTGATACCATATTGGAACTTTCGAAGCAACATTTGCTCTCTGTATCGAGAACAAAAAATAACAGGAACTTCCGATACTTCCGATCAGAACTTCCGATCCATGGAATTTTCTTGGGCGTAACCTTTAAGAAGAACTTGGTACCCGACTGAATTTCAGTACTGACTATCATCCTCAGAATGATGGTTAGGCAGAAAGAGTAAACCATATTCCTGAAGACATGCTTCGAGCCTACACTCTAGATTTTGGAAATACTTGGGATAAAAGTTTGCCTTATGCCAAGTTTTCTTACAACAATAGTGTTGGCGTAAAAGATTACGCTAACAGGTTTCTGAAGATTAGAAACTAACAAACGAAGTGTTTGCGAAGGAAACTATTCCAAGCCTCCGAAAGGATAATAACTTAGAATAGTTCGAAAGTGTGTATTGAATAACTTGTATTTGGTCCTCATTACAGGGTAAAACAGGGGGTATTTATAGGCCCAAACATTAAGGAAAAGACCTTTTTACCCCTCTATTACAACCGACATAGTTGAAACTATTCGGTACTCTTAATAGGGCTAAAATGGTAAAAGACTAATCTAATTAAAAAGAAGATAAATCTTCCATCTTAGCTGGCAAAGAGGTTCCTGTAAGAGTCTATGTTCGAAGATGTACTCCGAACTAGAGCCCGTCATCATACTTCAAACTTGACTGGATGCATCTCCGAAATTATATATCAAACATCTTCATCTTAATCACCAGTCTTTATCTTGTTGCTACGATAATCTTGAAGATAGAATATTTTCCCCCAGCAAATAGCTATCAGGCTAGTTTACAAATGTCGTTGTTTGAAGCCTTGTATGGTCACAAGTGTAGAACCCTCTGCTTTGGGATCGGGCATGGGAAAGTCGAGTTTTTTAAATGGATATACTTCGAGAGGCCGAAGAAAAATTTAAGGTGATTCAGGATAGGTTAAAGGTAGCTCAGTCTCACCCGAAAAGTTATGTCGATAATCATCACCGAGATTTAGAGTTTGAAGGAGATCATGTTTATCTTCGTGTCACACCTCTTTTTGGAACGCGGAGATTTAACATAAGAGGAAAATTAGCTCCTCAATTTGTTGGACCATTTCGAATCACCTGTCGGCAAGGAGAAGTCGCGTATGAATTGGAATTGCCACTGTCCTTAGCCGGAGTGCACAAAGTGTTCCATGTCTCTAAACTCAATAAATGTCTCCGTGTACCTGATGAGCTAGCCAACCACCAACAGTTGGAGATTCAAGAAGATCTAACCTATGTGGAGAAACTCGTTCATATCCTCAATACCAAGGAAAGAGTCACCAGGAGCAGAGTCATTCATTTTTGCAAGGTTTAGTGGAGCAATCATTCAGAGGAAGAGGCTACTTGGGAAAAAGAAGAGGAATTGAAGGCCAGCATCCAGAGCTATTTTAAGATTTCATTCGAATCTCGAGGACGAGATTCTTTGAAAGGGGGTAGGATTGTAACACCCTAAATTTTTAACAAATAATATTTTTGAGAAATTAAAAATTTTGAAAAAAAGAATTATTTAAATTGTGAAAAAGAAGCAAAGGAATTAACGATCTTAAGACATAATCCACATTTTGAGTTGAAATATTTTTTGTTAAATTCTCCAAGTCAAAAGAATATTTTAGAATTTTTCTAAATTCTTAGGACTTTTGAAAATAGCATAAAAATTACAAATGAATTTCAGCAATTATTTTAATCAAAAAATGAATTTTAAATCTTGTTGGGCCGCCTCCCTCCAATCTCTCTCCATGGCCCAACCCATTCCCGCACTCTCGCTGACATGTGGGTCCTATCTGTCGGCGACAACCTCCCACCCCCGCGCGTGCCTCGCTCTCTCAACTGCATAGCCTTGTTTGTTAGACTCGCGCTTGCATAGCTCATTGACCCGTGGTTTCCGCCTGTCATCCCTCTCGTAGCGCCGCCAGACACTCATCGGAATACCCAAAATACCACTACCGCCGCTAACCCTAACGCCTCAATCTAACACCTCCGGCCATGCCACCCCCATATAAAACCCTGCATCGAAGCCCCCAACCCGTATCCACCCTTAGCATCACCGATTGTCGCCTCACCACTAGTGATCACTAGAGTTTTTCCCTCAGCTCTGTTTAAGCTACAGCAGCCTCCCCTCGCCGCCGGTGACCCTACAAGTCCCCTCTACCAGCACCACTGCAACCACCATTGCCTCCCCGTCCTCAGCATCGACCCCGATAGGCCATCCCATCGATGGATTTCACTGGAGTCATGAACCCGAGGAGTACTTTCTGCCTCCACTCGCCGTCGGCCACTGGCCATCGTCCGTCATCATCGGTGACCATCTCAGTTACCATTGTGTTCTCCATCCTATTTTGATTCCATCCACGCCTTCCAATTACCTCGCCACTGCTCGCAATCACCGGAATCGCTCACCGTCATGCTCTGTCACCGCCAGCAATGAGCTGCGTCCCAGATCAATTCTTGGCCATTCGATCTGTGGCGTGTGGTCCTGATTAAACCCATGATGTGGCTCAATCTGGTGCGTTATCGCGTACAGATTCACAATGTTTTAATCTATGTCGTCCATCACAACTTAAATCCCCTGCCTCACCCTGCGCCATCCGATTGAGATTCGATGGCCCTTGCCACTCGATCCACAGTGCACATGCGTTGGTTCACCATGGACAAGGTTCACAATGGACTTTTTCTATTTTTTTAGTTTAAAAATAATTTCAGAATTGATTCAAACTTTGAAAATTTATATCTCTCACATCCTAACTCCAAATTCAACCATTCAAATTCCATTTTGATCACCATAATTTTCTCTACAACATGGACTAATTTAATTTCATGAATTGCACTCCTTATTTTTCTCCCTTTTATTGATGTTTTCCTTGTTTTGCGTGCTTTTAGAATTTGAAGTTGTCGAGGAGCTTGAGTATTTTGTCGAAGACCCATCTCCGTATTTTGTTGATCCAGTCAAGTCACACCCCATACCTTGACCATATTGATCCCATGTTTTTCAAAGTAGTTATCGCTATAAAACATAGGAATTAATTGCATTAGTCCAATTAAAACCTAAAATTATATTTATTTAGATCCCTTAACCTTGTTGTGCAAACCCAAGCCATTCTTTTGATCCATTTTTCCTTGTCGCCTGAATACTATAATATTAGTTAGTGCCCAAGTATTGGCACACTTGCTTAGTATTGCTAAAAATGAGTCGTAGACTAGAATGGCTAATTTATTCTTCCATATGACCCCAAATATGTCTCTTCTCATGGTTCTAAAAATGGAAAGCAATGTTTGGAAAATGGCTAAGTTAATGTTAAAGTTGGGTTTCTGGGTGCAAACGAGTGTACTAGTTGGTAGCACCCGAGGCACTATAAGGACCGGTCTGCGGGAACTATTGCAAAGCATTTCTGTATGAGCCACAAGTCTAGTGGGTAAGGCCTAACTTGGCATATAGGTCGCTTCAGCAAGATGCACCGAGCGGCGGTTCAGGAGAGTCAAAAAGAAAGGATGCCTTGTTTCCTTTTTATTTACTAGACACGAGGCACAGAAGGGGTCTACGTAATCTAAGTGTTGGAGCGTCAGCGAAACCTAGTATGGTTGTCCTTATACTGAGACAATCTATGTCAAAGGGTTTTGGTAGGAATTTGGTAATGACCTGCTGAATTCTTGCATTGTGAAATGTTGCAAAGCCCAGGGTAGAAAAAAGGGAGAAATGTTATGGTTACAGGATGAAATTTTATCTTCGAATAAACCTCATAATCGTAAGAAAGTTGGTTTTTTAGCGCTGGGCCTAGCAAAAGAGAAATCGCCGTATACTAGGCCCTCCAATTTCTTAAGGGGTTTATCTAAAAGATTCACGATATAACTAGGAAGACCTTTCAATACGAAACTCAAAATATTTTCCGGGGATATTAATTTTCCTGTAGAGGGAGAAGTTTCCTAAGGACTGTTGTGCGAGGGAGTATTGTTGTGCTACTCGATGTAGGTAATATTTATCATAATGTTTATTTACTTTATGTCCATTAAACCTATTCAGTATAACTGCATAATTACTAAAAATGTACTTTTATGCAAAACAAGCCATATGCTTATACTATGTTATTACCTTTACATTTATCTTTAATTCGGTGGCTTGTTGAATATGTTTTGTATTCATCCTTGTTGAATAAACCTTTTTAGATGCTGAGTTTGTCAAAGAAGAAGGTCTGGAGTAAACTGTCCCAGTCGAGGCGCGATTCTAGGAGCAAGATGTTCATCGTTTTGGAGTCTTTTATTTTATAAGATTATCTTCAATGTAATAAAATAGCATGTGAGCTATATTTTGTTTGCCGTAAGATGTTATCACTCAACGAACATTTTGTTAATTGATTTTCTTAAGGAAATTCAATAGACTTGAAATTGTAAAATTTTGAGGCGTTATATCATACCCATTGTCCTCGTCGGAGTCCAAATGTGACGCATGAGCGTATGCCACCTTCTTCTAATCTTTGTCTCTTTTCACCTCCTATAATCGGCTCTCATGGTATGATACTGTTGTACCAAGTGTGATAGGCTCTCAAACTCCGGTGATAAAAACCTATCTTTTATTGGGTTCAGGAGCCTTTGGAATGCTAGTTCAGCCAGCTGCGCATCGCTAAGGTTCAAGCTGTAATACCTACTCCTCACGTTGTGAAACCTCTGTGCATAGTCTTTGACTGACTCGTCTATCTTCTGCTCGACTGCTGTCAGATCGGTGAGTTTCATCTCGTGTATGCTGGCGAAGAAATATTTGTGGAACTTCTTCTCTAGATCTGCCCATCCATTGACGGAATTCTCTATTAGTGATGAGAACCATGCAAAGGTCAATCCTAATAATGATAGTGGGAAAAACCTGACCTTCAGTGCTTCTTTAGCCGATGCCTCACCATATTGGGCAAGAAAATGACTAATATGCTCGATCGTGGAGACCGAGTCCTGCCCCGAGCACATGGTGAAGTTGGGGACCTTCTATCGATTTAGCAATGGCACCTGATCGAACCATTTCGGGTATGGTCACCGATACACGTAGGTTTGGTCCTTGGGCTTAAGTCTGAATTGGTCCAGAATCACTTCAGTAACTTGGTATACCCAGTCTTCTTCTTGCTGGTCTGGTGCAGGATATTGGTCAGTCGTCAGAGGCTGTTGATATTGATCTAGCCAAATGACATTATATCTTTATCCTTCATTAGAGTAGGGCGGTAACCTATAGTATGCGGTCTGGTGGTACCCTTGTGGAATGTCATCTAGTGCCCCCCTTAGCGGCACAAGATATGGTAGCATGTTCCTGGCGACTCCGTACATGGGCTGAAGTATCTCTTGCCTGATCGGCCCTGGCGGGGCGGCTGAAGGCTAGAGTTGTGGCGTACCCCTACCGAAAGGGTGTGTATTTTGGGATGGATCCTATCTACATAATCCTTGGAGTGCGGGTGTATATAATGGAGCCGCCATGTCAGCTTCTCGGCTAAGCGAAGTGTTCGACGGACCCTATCTCATCAGCACTTGTGGTGTTAGCAACAGCCGATTGTGCTGATAGTTTAAAGTAGGCATGGAGGGTTGGTTGAAAAGCACATCAGACCTTGCGCCGACTCTTAGGTGATTGTCCCATCAACGGTCTTCTTGATCAGCCCGTGTAAGGTATTAACCAATACATTGGATTGATTGATGAGGGCATAGTGCAGAGCATTGTCAACTATTTTCTGAAAAGTAACTCGTAGACTTTTGGCCCATAGAGGGATCTCATTGGCCATAGTCGGTCTCGGCAATTCACCCCTCTGGAAGGGGCTAGATCGGGTCATGCCAAAGGCATCGAGGCACGATTTCTTGTAGTTCTCCATGTGGTCTAGTACCTCCACCCTCTGTTCATCGGTTAGAGCATCCATGGTGATCGAGATGATGTTGTTGTCGTTGATTTCGCTGGCCATGGATGAGTGATCTTGAGAAACCAAGGGTTGGTTTCAGAGTCTGTGATGAGTGATTGACAAGTTTCACCTTCTGATTTGGAGGGTGTTTCACCCGAGAGTTCGGTGGGTCTGGTTGATGCGGCTGTTGCACCGGAGTGTGACTGTCGGAAGGGGTCCGACAGTATATGATGACTTGGTCATACCGAAGGTTCGGTACTTTGGGTGGTACACTAGAGTGTGTTCCAGAGGTTGTGTGCCTGGAGAAGTCTCTGGGGTACTGGATACACTTGTTTGTCTATCGGTGGTGCGCCCAGCGAAGGCAGAGAGTGCGGAGGGTGGCTCCAGCTGAAGGTACACTAAGACAAAGTCCTCGGAGGCGAGGCACTTCGAAGGGCACTCCGAATGGAGTGTCTTCGTAGTATGGTGGACAAAGACCTCACCAAGGAGGCAAGGTGTTCGAAGTGTGCTCCGGATGGAGGCACTCGATGGTTCACCCGACGAAGGTCTCAGAGTTGAGGTGCATCGAAGGCATGTTCCGGGTGAGGTTCGTCGAGGAGTGTGCTCGGGGAGAGACACTGCAACAAAGTGCTCATGGAATGCTTCATGAGGAGGCCTTGGACGATATACAACATGAAGCATATACAATAGAAAGATATGTTGGACCTAACCAGTAAATTTGGATAAACCGGTGTTGGCGTAAAAGATTACGCTAAAAGGTTTTCAGAGATTAGAAACTAACAAACGAAGTGTTTGTGGAATGAACTATTTCAAGCCTCCGAATTGGATAATAGCTCGAAGCAGTTCGAAGTTGTGTATTGAATAACTGAGTATTCGATCCCTATTACAGGGTAAAATGGGGGGGTATTTATAGGTAAAAATCTTAAGAAAAAGACCTTTTTTACCCCTTAATTACAACCGACATAGTGGAGACTATTCGGTACCCCTAATAGGGTTAAAATGGTAAAAGACTAATCTAATCAGAAAGAAGATAAGTCTTCCATCCTTGCTGGCAGATAAGCTCTCTGAAGATTCGACCTTCGAAGTTACACTCCAAACAGAAGTCTACATTGATTCTTCGAACTTGATCATGTACTAAACCGGAGTTAATACTGGAACTTCAGTTTAGTAGATTGCCTTTGCCTTATTACTGTAGAGACCATGAGGATGAAGTATTTTCCCCCAACAGTAGCCCCTCGAATACGCTTCTCCGAATGATCTGTAAGGTTAGGAGAGCAGTTGTCGCGCCCCAATTTAATAAATCAGGACTTTATTGAAATTCCATAGAAAATCAATAAAACAAGACTTTCATCAAGCGACCACGTACAATACGGGCAATCATTCACGGTTCGTAGACCGCATTAATACAAAAGTGAATGAAAGTGAAGAGAAACTAATAAAATCAAGGGTCCTAGATGAACGCCTCCTTCCAGTCTCGCCTTGACTGGGTCGCTACTCCAGACCTTCATCCTCCTCGTAGTAGACGGGCTCTGATGGTGTAAGTCAACGGGGTGAGTACAGATGTACTCAGCAAGCCACCGAATGCAAATATAATGCAAGATAATAACAAGGGAGATAGTGGCTAGTTTTGCGGAAGCAGCATATTTGTAAAGCATTAAATGTGAGCAATTTATTAGTACGGAAAAGTAAACATGTGAATGCATCATCATCTTCTAACTCGAGGAGTACGTTTTACCTCCTCGCACAACAGTCCTTACATGCCATGAATAACTCAATCTTTCAACCAATTGTAAACTAACTGCGAGTAGTCACACAACCCGCCCTTGACCGTGGGCTCGGCTTTTCGAAAAGATTGAATTACTCTGATCAGAGATGTACCACAGTACCCACAAGGCACGCGCTCATCACTTACACCAAAGTGTAACGAGATGACCCATTTCACGGGAACTCGTGCCAAAACCTTCCATATGGTCTTCCCCGACTCAACAGCACCCTCTTATAGGTTTCGTACCGTGTCTCGCCATGTCGAGTTTCCACAATACCCCCTCTTGAGCCATCGTCGGTACAAGGCGCCCTGAGGGCTAGCCCCTTGCCCCCTCCACTATGGTGCCGTGAGACGGAGTGTTCCACACTTCCGGTTAGGACTTACCCATTAGACTTGTGGTTGGTACGGAAGTGCTTTGCAACAGATCCCGCAGACCGGTCCTTATAGTGCCCCGGGTGCGACATACCAAAACCCGAGCTTGCACCCGGAACCCACCATACTTATGACATGCCTAACTCCAACAGAGTCCAGAGACAAGAATAACAGGGTATTTCATATACCAGAATCCATCTAATCTACGACTCATTCTTTATATCCTATAGCAGTTGTGCCGGTACATTGGGCACTAGCTAATATTGTTATAGTAGAGTGACAAGGAGTTAAGGCTCAATAAGCATGGCTTGGGTTTGCACACAAGGACGGGGATCTAATAAATATAAGTGTAAGGCTTGATTATTGGACTAATGCAATATTAACCTATGAATTATAGCGATAATTTATTAAAACATGGGCTCAATATGATCAACTGTTTCCACAGAGGTGGTTGATGACTTGCCTTGATCAGCAAAGGGTGAAGGAGGAACCTCGGGGTAGAACTCCTGCTCCTCGACGAACTCGTAGTCTTCTCGTTACGGAAAATAAATAATACATTCAATAAACAGATAAAATTCACCAAATAAAAGAACATACATAGTTTGTGGGTGTTTTTATGTGAAGTAATATTCTAATATTCTGAGTTTTGTATAAAACAGTAAAGTTTAATATTTTAGGATTTTTCCTAATTTATTTTCTGTATTATTAATTTTAACCCTAAGGGATTTTTATTCATTTATTTATTAATAATATTTTGGGCAATAGAAACATACTGTTTTTATGGCATTAATGTGTAGAGAATAATATTCTGGTTCTAACAAAATTTGAATGGTGAAATTTGGAGTTAAAATGAGCAAGATATGAATTTTTGAAGTTTAAACTATTTTCTGAATTTTATTTTAAAACCAGAAATGGGTTCTGGTCCATGGTGAACCAGGCTCACGGTGGACTGGCTACTGTGCGCGTGGACCGGTTGATCCAGAGCCGTTGGATCTGGATCTGGCGGTCAGGCGCGAGGCTGGAGGCGTAAGTGAAAATGGACGGTCCAGATTAAAACGTGCGAAGGGTTATGACGTGGACGCGCGAGATCGATCCAACGTTTTAAGTCATGATCGACGGCTGCGATCACCCCGTACCCCTTTGACCAGATCCGAGGGCCTAGATTAAGTCCCGGAGGGATTAATCCTAGCCCTTCGATCGTGATCGAGCGGCCGAGGAGCGATCCGACACGGCACGGCGTAAGGGGCGTGTACCCCCCTTCGTCTCCGGCGACGGCGGGCTCGGGTGTGCCTGCGACGGCGGCGGCGAGGGCCTAGGAGCCTGGCTAACGGTCAAAATGGAATGCGGAGGAAAAGGGGATCACGATGATACCTTCGCGCGACGATGATGGGGGCTTGGAGGTGACCGGCGGCGAGCGTAGACGACGGATGGCGTACGGGTGCTCGACGGCGACGGCGGTCCGGCGGTGTCCACGGCCAACGGAGGGGTGGACGAGGTGGGGTGGTCAACGACGGACCCGACGGTGGCGGCGGCTAAGGCGGCGGGGGTCCGAGACGACGGTGAAGGCTTGCCGGAGTTGAAGCAGGGGAGGAGCTCGTAAAATTGGCAGAGGCGCTCTGGAGGGCTAAGGCTTGGGCTACGGCGTTGTGGGGTGAGTGCGGTGACCAGAGGGGTTTTTATAGGGGGTCGCCGGCGTTAGGATGGCAGGGAACCGAGGGGATCCCGAGAGCTCCGGCGATCCCTTACCAAAAGCTCCGGGTAGTTTTCCTAAAGCGTAAAAACGCGTTGCTAGGGATGGAAAGGAGGCGGTGGCGACCAGGGAAGGCGATCGGAGGGAGATCCGAGGTGATCCGGTGGCCGGCGGCGAGAAGACAGAAGGAGATCGCCGGGGAAGGAAGGGGGCGATCCCCTTCCATCGGAGACGAAGCACCTGACAGGTGGGCTCCACCTGTCAGAGGGCGAACGGGAAAGGAAAGGGCCGACAGGCGGGGCCGAGCGGTCAGTGGGCGAAGGCAAGCGCATGGGGGCTGACACGTGGGGCCAAGCGTGCGCGGGCGGGAGAGAGAGGCGGGGGAACGCGCCGACAGGCGGGTCCCACCGGTCAGTGGCTCATGGTTGGACTAGGCCGGGCTGAGGGAGGTTTCGGGGTTGGGGCCCAATAAGCATTTTAATTCTTTTCCGATTTAAAATAATTCCAGGAATTCATTTATTTGATTAAGAGTTGAACCACTGTTGATAAAAATTTGCAAAAATTCCTAAAATTATAGTTTGGTCTCTAGTTCATCTCATAAAATTTTCAAGTCCAGATTTTGAGTATTTCTCCCTGTTTGGCTTTATTTGGGTTCTTTTGTGAATTTCCCTTTTATAATTAATCCAAAAATGATTTAAATAATACTTTTCTTTTTATTTTATTCCTTTTAATTTCTGGGGTGTTACAATCCTATCCCCCTTACAGAGAATCTCGTCCTCGAGATTCGGATCAATCCTCGAATAGCTCAGGATGCTGTGCCTTGAGTTCATCTTCTTTTTCCCATGTAGCTTCTTCTACTGGATGATTGCTCCACTGCACTTTGCAGAAGCGGATGACTCGACTCCTGGTGGTTCTTTCTTTGACTTCCAATATCTTGACCGGCTTTTCCACATAGGTCAGATCTTCTTGGACATCCAACTGCTGAAGGTCCACTTGCTCTGTGGGGACGCGGAGACACTTCTTGAGTTGAGATACGTGGAATACATCGTGCACTCCAGCCAACGAGGGTGGTAGTTCCAACTGATAAGCTACTTCGCCTTGGCGTCGGATAATGGGGAATGGTCCAACATATCGAGGGGCCAACTTTCCTCTCATGTTAAACCATTGAGTACCACGGAGAGGTGTAACCCGAAGGTAGACATGCTCTCCTTCTTCAAAGGCTAAGTCTCGGCGGCGATTGTCTACGTAGCTCTTCTGTCGCGATTGGGCTGTCTTGAGTCGGTCTCTGATGATCCGTACCTTCTCTTCAGCTTCACGAAGAATGTCGGTTCCGAATACTTGGGATTCACCGGTTTGGTCCCAAAGTAGTGGCGTTCTGCACTTACGTCCATATAGGGCTTCAAAAGGAGACATCTGAAGGCTGGCTTGATAGCTGTTGTTGTATGAAAATTCAGCGTACGGCAAGCTCTTGTCCCAAGTGGCTCCAAAATCCAAAACACATGCTCGAAGCATATCCTCTAGTATCTGATTTACCCTCTCTGTTTGCCCATCTGTCTGAGGATGGTAGGCGGTACTGAAATTCAATCTCGTGCCCATCTCCTCTTGAAGGTTCTTCCAGAAACGAGAGGTAAACTGACTTCCTCTGTCAGATACTATCTTCTTGGGTACTCCATGAAGACATACGATGCGGGCCATGTATAATTCTGCAAGCTTAGGGCCACTATAGGTCGTCTTGACGACTATGAAATGTGCTACTTTAGTAAGCCGATCGATGATCACCCAAATAGAATCATACCCAAGTTGGGTCTTTGGTAGTCCGGTGATGAAATCCATACCGATCTCTTCCCACTTCCATTCAGGCACTTTAAGTGGCTGTAACAATCCTGCAGGTCTCTGGTGTTCAGCTTTTACTCTTCTGCAGGTGTCACATTCAGCGACAAACTGTGCAATATCTCTTTTCATGCTGACCCACCAATAACGTTCTTTCAGATCCTGGTACATCTTGGTACTGCCGGGATGAATGGAGTACAATGTCTCATGGGCTTCTCTTAGGATAAGGGTCTTTATCTCTGGTTTATCCGGTACACATATCCGGGTTCCAAACCATATGGTGCCATTATCGTCCTCTGAAAATCCGGGGGCTTTTCCTTGCCTCATGTTCTTCCTAATGGCAGCTATATCCGGGTCCTCCAACTGAGCTTCACGGATCTGCTCAAACAGAATAGGTTGAGTTTCCAAGGTGGCTAGATATGCTTCGGTGGTCAACCCAAGATTCAACTTTTCCATCTCCTTATATAACAAGGGTGCGTGTTCTTGAATCATCATGGCTGTGCAATATCCCTTGCGACTTAAGGCATCAGCTACTACATTTGCTTTTCCGGGGTGGTAGTGAATACCTAAGTCATAGTCCTTGATTAGTTCCAACCATCGTCTTTGCCTCAAATTGAGGTCAGGCTGTGTGAAGATATACTTCAAACTCTTGTGATCCGTAAAGATCTCACAACGATTCCCAACCAAATAGTGCCTCCAAATCTTGAGGGCGTGCACTACGGCGGCTAATTCCAAATCATGGGTCGGATAATTCATCTCATGAGGTCTCAACTGACGGGAGGCATAAGAGATAACCTTCCCATCTTGCATAAGAACACATCCCAATCCTTGGCGAGATGCGTCGCAATAGACATGGAAGTCTTTGCGGATATCCGGTAGGGTCAGTATAGGTGCAGATACCAAACGAGTCTTGAGAGTGCGGAAACTTTCATCGCATTCAGGAGTCCATTCAAACTTCTCTCCTTTCTGCAACAACTTGGTCATTGGCTTGGCTATCTTAGAAAAATTCTCGATGAATCTTCGGTAATATCCGGCCAATCCCAGAAAACTTCGTATCTCAGATACGTTCGTGGGTGGCAGCCAATCCGTAACTGCTTCCACGGTGGCAGGGTCTACTGCGATTCCTTGCGCAGAGATGATGTGTCCAAGGAACTTTACTTCTGCCGTCCAAAACTTGCATTTGCTGTACTTGGCATACAATTGGTGTTCCCTTAACTTTCCTAAGGTTAACCGGAGGTGAGTCTCGTGCTCCTTCTGGTCCTTGGAATAAATGAGGATGTCGTCTATGAAGACCACGATGAACTTGTCCAAATATTCCATGAACACTTTATTCATCATATTCATGAAGAATGCAGGGGCGTTGGTCAATCCAAAGGACATAACCGTGCACTCATATAATCCATAACGGGTGGTGAAGGCAGTCTTGGGTATATCCTCTTCTCGAATCCTCAACTGATGGTAACCAGACCGCAGGTCGATCTTCGAGAATACCGTAGCTCCTTTGAGCTGGTCGAAGAGATCATCGATCCGAGGCAACGGGTACTTATTCTTGATTGTTACCTCATTCAAGGCACGATAATCCACACACATACGCTTTGCCTTGTCTTCTTTCTTCTCGACGAAGATGACGGGGGCACCCCACGGTGATGTGCTTGGTCTGATATAGCCTTTCTTCTCAAGATCCTCCAACTGTTGCTTCATCTCAGCTAATTCGTTGGCGGCCATTCGGTATGGTCGTTTGTATATAGGGGTGGTTCCAGGCACCAAGTCAATCCTGAACTCGATGTCCCTTCTGGGTGGCATTCCTGGAGTTTTCAGAGTATACACATTTATTTTAGTGAATTTCTTCGTATTTTATTCCAAAAGGTACCGTTCTTGCGGTTACATTTATTTAATCCTTCATTCATGCCTTATGTTTTGACATGAATGCTAATACAAGCAAGCAAAAATGAAAATAACAATCAACCGTAACTACGTCTACGGTAGCTCGGGGGACGGCTCGATCTCGGGCTCGTGGGAGACGGTCGGGGTCGAGGAACTGGATGGTCCGGCGGGTGGTGCGCTGCGGGAGATCCTCTTGGGCCTCACAGTGGGGATCCGAAGGGGTTTCTTCCTGCGAGGCGGAAGAGGCGCGATCTCCTCAAGATCCTTCTTCAACTCTTCGATCTGGTAGCGGAGATGGGGGTTGGTGGCGACACGCTGTCGAAGGAGCTCATTTTGACGCCGCAACTCCTCTGCCTCGGCAGCCAAGCGGTGTCCCTGCTGGATGCGGCGACGAAGCTCTCCGTTCTCGCGGTTCAGATCTTTGGAAGAGTGTCGGTAGAAGCTGATGGTGTCGCGCTGTCCATTGGCGTCCTGCAGCGCCTCGTAATGGAGATCATCCATGGCCTCCAACAAGCGCATGGTATGACCAATCGCCGAATGGCGCTGGGAGAGGGTGCTGACGAAGACACTGTGTGGACTCCCTGGGGTGCGAAGAGGAACGAAGCGAAAGTCCGTGTCGTAGAGCTCGCTGTCGTAGATCATCCGGAGCTCCGTGAGTGCCTGGAGAGCTGTGCGCTGGCTGGCAACCAGGAAGGTAGGTCCTCCCCCGCGGTAGGTGTGAGCTGTCTGAGGGGAGGGCTGGACGACGACGGTGACCTCGCAGAAGCTCTCTTCCTCGTCGGGGAAGACTCCATGGTACATAGGCTCATGTTCAAATCCGAGGAAGCTGACGAGCATGCGTAGCTCGCGAATGAATTCGGCCTCGTCACGAAGGTTCCCATTCATGGTACGGACCGGCATCTACAAAAGAGAGAAGATTTTGTGAAAACCTCGGGAGATGAGAGGATAAGTAATCTTTTGTAAAATATAGTGAATATATATAAGTCCTAAGGTCAGGTCTGTTTGGCTTCCTACAGTCAAGTCGGCTCTGATACCATCTTGTCGCGCCCCAATTTAATAAATCAGGACTTTATTGAAATTCCATAGAAAATCAATAAAACAAGACGTTCATCAAGCGACCACGTACAATACGGGCAATCATTCACGGTTCGTAGACCGCATTAATACAAAAGTGAATGAAAGTGAAGAGAAACTAATAAAATCAAGGGTCCTAGATGAACGCCTCCTTCCAGTCTCGCCTTGACTGGGTCGCTACTCCAGACCTTCATCCTCCTCGTAGTAGACGGGCTCTGATGGTGTAAGTCAACGTGGTGAGTACAGATGTACTCAGCAAGCCACCGAATGCAAATATAATGCAAGATAATAACAAGGGAGATAGTGGCTAGTTTTGCGGAAGCAGCATATTTGTAAAGCATTAAATGTGAGCAATTTATTAGTACGGAAAAGTAAACATGTGAATGCATCATCATCTTCTAACTCGAGGAGTACGTTTTACCTCCTCGCACAACAGTCCTTACATGCCATGAATAACTCAATCTTTCAACCAATTGTAAACTAACTGCGAGTAGTCACACAACCCGCCCTTGACCGTGGGCTCGGCTTTTCAAAAAGATTGAATTACTCTGATCAGAGATGTACCACTGTACCCACAAGGCACGCACTCATCACTTACACCAAAGTGTAACGAGATGACCCATTTCACGGGAACTCGTGCCAAAACCTTCCATATGGTCTTCCCCGACTCAACAGCACCCTCTTATAGGTTTCGTATCGTGTCTCGCCATGTCGAGTTTCCACAATACCCCCTCTTGAGCCATCGTCGGTACAAGGCGCCCTGAGGGCTAGCCCCTTGCCCCCTCCACTATGGTGCCGTGAGACGGAGTGTTCCACACTTCCGGTTAGGACTTACCCATTAGACTTGTGGTTGGTACGGAAGTGCTTTGCAACAGATCCCGCAGACCGGTCCTTATAGTGCCCCGGGTGCGACATACCAAAACCCGAGCTTGCACCCGGAACCCACCATACTTATGACATGCCTAACTCCAACAGAGTCCAGAGACAAGAATAACAGGGTATTTCATATACCAGAATCCATCTAATCTACGACTCATTCTTTATATCCTATAGCAGTTGTGCCGGTACATTGGGCACTAGCTAATATTGTTATAGTAGAGTGACAAGGAGTTAAGGCTCAATAAGCATGGCTTGGGTTTGCACACAAGGACGGGGATCTAATAAATATAAGTGTAAGGCTTGATTATTGGACTAATGCAATATTAACCTATGAATTATAGCGATAATTTATTAAAACATGGGCTCAATATGATCAACTGTTTCCACAGAGGTGGTTGATGACTTGCCTTGATCAGCAAAGGGTGAAGGAGGAACCTCGGGGTAGAACTCCTGCTCCTCGACGAACTCGTAGTCTTCTCGTTACGGAAAATAAATAATACATTCAATAAACAGATAAAATTCACCAAATAAAAGAACATACATAGTTTGTGGGTGTTTTTATGTGAAGTAATATTCTAATATTCTGAGTTTTGTATAAAACAGTAAAGTTTAATATTTTAGGATTTTTCCTAATTTATTTTCTGTATTATTAATTTTAACCCTAAGGGATTTTTATTCATTTATTTATTAATAATATTTTGGGCAACAGAAACATACTGTTTTTATGGCATTAATGTGTAGAGAATAATATTCTGGTTCTAACAAAATTTGAATGGTGAAATTTGGAGTTAAAATGAGCAAGATATGAATTTTTGAAGTTTAAACTATTTTCTGAATTTTATTTTAAAACCAGAAATGGGTTCTGGTCCATGGTGAACCAGGCTCACGGTGGACTGGCTACTGTGCGCGTGGACCGGTTGATCCAGAGCCGTCGGATCTGGATCTGGCGGTCAGGCGCGAGGCGGGAGGCGTAAGTGAAAATGGACGGTCCAGATTAAAACGTGCGAAGGGTTATGACGTGGACGCACGAGATCGATCCAACGTTTTAAGTCATGATCGACGGCTGCGATCACCCCGTACCCCTTTGACCAGATCCGAGGGCCTAGATTAAGTCCCGGAGGGATTTAATCCTAGCCCTTCGATCGTGATCGAGCGGCCGAGGAGCGATTCGGCACGGCATGGCGTAAGGGGCGTGTACCCCCCTTCGTCTCCGGTGACGGCGCGCTCGGGTGTGCCTGCGACGGCGGCGGCGAGGGCCTAGGAGCCTGGCTAACGGTCAAAATGGAATGCGGAGGAAAAGGGGATCACGATGATACCTTCGCGCGACGATGATGGGGGCTTGGAGGTGACCGGCGGCGAGCGTAGACGACGGAGGGCGTACGGGTGCTCGACGGCGACGGCGGTCCGGCGGTGTCCACGGCCAACGGAGGGGTGGACGAGGTGGGGTGGTCGACGACGGACCCGACGGTGGCGGCGGCTAAGGCGGCGGGGGTCCGATACGACGGTGAAGGCTTGCCGGAGTTGAAGCAGGGGAGGAGCTTGTAAAATTGGCAGAGGCGCTCTGGAGGGCTAAGGCTTGGGCTACGGCGTTGTGGGGTGAGTGCGGTGACCAGAGGGGTTTTTATAGGGGGTCGCCGGCGTTAGGATGGCAGGGAACCGAGGGGATCCCGAGAGCTCCGGCGATCCCTTACCAAAAGCTCCGGGTAGTTTTCCTAAAGCGTAAAAACGCGTTGCTAGGGATGGAAAGGAGGCGGTGGCGACCAGGGAAGGCGATCGGAGGGAGATCTGAGGCGATCCGGTGGCCGGCGGCGAGAAGACAGAAGGAGATCGCCGGGGAAGGAAGGGGGCGATCCCCTTCCATCGGAGACGAAGCACCTGACAGGTGGGCTCCACCTGTCAGAGGGCGAACGGGAAAGGAAAGGGCCGACAGGCGGGGCCGAGCGGTCAGTGGGCGAAGGCAAGCGCATGGGGGCTGACACGTGGGGCCAAGCGGGCGTGGGCGGGAGAGAGAGGCGGGGGAACGCGCCGACAGGCGGGTCCCACCGGTCAGTGGCTCATGGTTGGACTGGGCCAGGCTGAGGGAGGTTTCGGGGTTGGGGCCCAATAAGCATTTTAATTCTTTTCCGATTTAAAATAATTCCAGGAATTCATTTATTTGATTAAGAGTTGAACCACTGTTGATAAAAAATTGCAAAAATTCCTAAAATTATAGTTTGGTCTCTAGTTCATCTCATAAAATTTTCAAGTCCAGATTTTGAGTATTTCTCCCTGTTTGGCTTTATTTGGGTTCTTTTGTGAATTTCCCTTTTATAATTAATCCAAAAATGATTTAAATAATACTTTTCTTTTTATTTTATTCCTTTTAATTTCTGGGGTGTTACAGCAGTATACGCAAGAAAAATAATCATGCGTAGGGGTTAATAAAATTTATCAACCTTCGAAATATCCAAAAATTTAGAACTTCGAATCGATTTCTAAGAGAGTCTTATTCGAACAACTGTGAAATCAATTTCTATGAAGTCGAAAAGACATTTAGACTCAGAAAAAATAGTCGTTATCTTTTTCCTTTCAGAAGAAGCAATAACGCTGCTTTAATTTCGTAAGAAGTAACGATCAAGAAGACGGAACACCAAGTCTGAACGGTAAAAAATCAGGAGTCCAGGCTATATATAGAGGGCCCAGAAACATCCAGGATACCTTTCTCACCATCCTCACGCAATCCACTACTTAGCCTCCAAACTTTAGCTCCAAACGTCCTATTCCGCTTGATGGCGAAGACAAGCTTCAAGGCTCCCGGGGCGACCTCGGCCTTAGCCAAGCATCAAGCCATGGCGGCGGTGGCAATGGCAGCAACTGCGGGGAATCCCCCACAAGTCGGGCCCCCTGACCTTCTACCAACCTCCTCGAAGTACTCTGACCAATCTTATAAGCTGGGGCCATCAACCTGCAAGAAGAAGACGATTGCAGCAGTAGTTGCGGGGAAAATTACCACGGGGGTTAATGTCTGCAAGCTCGGGAAGGAAGCCATCCCTTTGCCCCGGCCCGAAGAAGTAGTTGTTTTTGAAGCCTTCTTCGAAGCGGGGTTGGGGCTTCCAGCGGTGGACTTTTTGTTGGAGGCACTGGATCTTTTCCATGTTACTCTTCCTCAACTGTCTCCGAATGCGATAGCACGCCTCGCTATCTTCGAGTGGGCGCTGCGAGCCGAAGGCTGCGAAGGGAGAGCAGAAATATTCGCAACATTTCACAAAGCCTCCTACCAGCCTAAGACTTACCAGAGCTCTGGAGGAGAAAAGATTGTAGTTGCCTTCGGCAGCATTAACTTCAAACTCTAGGACGAGTTCCAACTGTGATTTCCAGCGAAGGCCATCAATGCCAGATGGTACAAAGATTGGATTCTTTGGTGGTTCTATGCCGAAGTGGGAGTAGACAGTAGTTTGGCCGGGCCTCTACAAGATATATACTTCCGAAGGGAAGCCGAAGTTCATCCAGACCCCGCCTAGCTCGAAGCTCGTCTTAATCTGCTTCAAAGGATTAGTCGCCGCATGAGCATGCGAGACTTAGCGGAGGAGTTCATCGGGCTCCAAATTCTGCCTCTGATGGCCAACTGGCATGTTAACTTCGAAGAGGATCCGGAGGGTGGACTCCGAAAAATTTCTTCGAGTTCGAGCTCTGCAGGTAACTTCGAAAACTACAAAATGTTTCATGTATGATAATTTCATAAAAAATGAAATGACGAATAAAAACTTATCTTTTAGCTCCACAAGCCCCATTGACTACAGAGCAAGTCATTCAGACTTCAGAAAAGATTCTCGGGGCTCCTACCCCCGCTGAAAAAGAATGGAGGGTTAAGCTGGTAGGCAGCTGGGAGTGATTCAACCGGGTATGGGGCGTAATCGGAGTCATCGCCCCTTCTCTTCCAGACTGGGTTCCTTCTGAGACTAGTCCGAAGAAGAGGAAAACCGAGGCTGGGACTTCGGCACCGGCCAAGAGTCCCTTGAAGAAATTGGCCCGTAAACCTAAGAACGTGGCCCCTTCCAAGTCCGTTGCTTTGTTGTCTTCAGATTCATCTGAGGATGAAGGAGAAAGAGAAATGCAAAGGGTCTTTATAGACCTTGTTACCAGGGACGAAGAAGTACGAGCGGATGTCGAAGTTGTGGCTACTGGTGATGCAGCGGCCGTGCCGGCTACACAAGACAACCTCGAACAGGCCGGGATTTCGAATGTCCTGCCAAACCTGCCAAGCCAAGAAGCCCCTGCTGCTGAAGGCGGACTCGAAGTAGCAACTGATCAAGCTTCGATTCCGGATGAAGTGGTGACTGTTGCTCCAAGAGAGGTTCCAACAGCTAACCCTTCGGTTCATGACTCCGAATCTGACGAAGATTTTGAGGGGGCATTCGACCCTCCAAGTAGCCCCATACTCGTTCGTCGGCAAGGTTTCAAAGGTAAGCTTCATTAAAGCACCTTTTTCTTCATATGCTACAAAATTATGCAATATATAATATCTTTGAATTTGCAGGGTCTACCCCTATGGAGACGACCCCTGCTGCGAAGACTGCACCTGAAACCTCAACATCTCCGAATTCAATTCCGAAGGAGGTTACAAAAATGCGGGCTGGAAAAGGTAAAGGGAAAATGGATCCTTTTCCTGCTCCGAACTCTGGATTGACTCCGTTGGAATCTACAGGCAAGGGCCAGTCCGTAGAAGGGGGCTAATCCACCGATGCCTCTAGGGATGTGGCGCTGTGCTTCGGCCCTTCACCCAGTGAAGACGATCAACGAGCCTTGTCAATTCTCCCCTTCTAAGCTCCTTTCCTGGAGCGGAGGACCGGGCTTCGGACTTTGCTAGAGCCTTTGGCTCGAGCCAATCGCGAAGTCGGGGAGACTGACTTGGTGGCTATATTTAGAGAAGCTGAAGGGTCAGAGTTGGATGCAGCCTTGGAGCGGGCAGCATACCAGGTACGAAGTATCTGCAATAACAAGGTTAGTTTCAACTTATAAATAGTTTACTCACATTGCTTTTTCCTTCGCAGCAAATAGCCTTGGCTCGAGCTACGGCTGTTTTGAACGAGCGGGAATGTAATCATCTTAAGGATAAGATAACTGCCCTCCAAGGGAGTCTTGACATCTCCAAAATTCGAACTTCCAGCTTGGACGAGATGGTAGCAGCGGAGAGGAAAGCCAGACTTGATCTGGAAGCTGCTAATCGGAAGCTTGAAGCCGAACAAATCGTGCTTTGGGCTGAAGTAGAGAGAATGCAGACGAAGCAAGCGACTGCGGGGGCCGAGTTGGTCAAGCTCCGGGAAGAGCAGGTGAAGTCAATGGAAGAGGCCAACAACTTGCGCGGTCAGAAGAACTCCTTGGTTACGGAGGCATCCGGGCTATTTTCTTTGATAGACGAGTTGTCTTCGTCAAGGGATATTTTGGCCGAAGACAAGGTGAAGTCCGAGAATGTAGCTGCGGAGACCATGGACGGCCTTTGGGGTATCTTGGAATACTTCAGTACTTCTTGGACTTTACCTTTGACTAGATACGTCCCCCTGCTGCAAAGGTTGAAGATGATCCAAGCAGCGGTGAAGATGATGAAGACTGCGGTCATTCGGTATGGAGAAATCTCCGACCAAGTATCCGCTCTCGAAATACATCGCTACTATGAAGATCTAGGGCTATCAGTAGCACTAGACTCAGGGGCAACTCCCATTACTTTCTACGACAACCGACTATTGAACCCTTCCGAAGACGTTGCCGCAGCTTGGCAAGCCTTCCAAGCATCTTGGAGAGTCGAAGGTCGATCAGGGATGAAGGCTTGGATTGACAAAGGACTTCGCCAGAAACAAGCTCGGTTGCAAGCTTTGAGCAGCCAGCCTCCGCTAGACCCGAAGGTCTAGTTTTTTTTAGGGCTCTGAACATGTAAAAATTTATGCTTTCATCTTTTATGAATGAAAAGACTTATTTGGAAATGTTTTTAGGCTTTCCGACCTCTTATGGATGAACTCGAAGTGTTAGAAGTTAACGAAGAGCTTCGCCTGCTATGGGCTACCTTCGAAATTCTAAGACCTCACAAATGACCTCGATTTTTGATTCCTCGAGAAAGCCCTGGTGTGATTGCGCCCGCAATATACAAATATATATTATCTTATATTAAGGAGGAGGAAAAAGAAGTTAACTTGGGAACCTCATCTTCTGAAGACATTGAATGGTCCGAAGAAGAGAATACTGCTGAAGAACAAACAAAGAAGAAACCTGAACAACTTCGAAGCTGGGAGAGAAGCATCGAGCGACTTTGAACTTGGGCTGAACTTCAGCGGGAACAAAAGGATTTCCGAGCTTCGAAAGGAGAGAAAAGAGTTAAACGTAAAGTTATTAAAACTCCTGGCTCCGAAACTAGTCACTCTAACTTTAGTGGTAGTTCTAGGGATCGAAGAGGTCTTCGTTTCCTTCTTGGTATAGATACAGACATTTCATGATGTAATGTAATTTGTTTGAATGATAAAGATTAAAGTTTAAAAATTGTCTCCCTACTTCCCAGCCCCTCTTTGGGTGTAAGCAACTTTGAAATTTGGTCGAAGATGGTTACGCGCAACGAAAATAACTTTAGTTAGGAGTACAATTTTGCAGGCTCAAAGCCCCTTAACAACTTAGAGATTGATTAGAATCTCAAAGAATGTCTTCGACTACTTGGAGTCTGAAAACTGGTAACTTAGTACCTTTTTGTTTGAATGTAGTCACTTCGGACTAGTTTTTCGGATACCTTAGCATCCAGAACAATTGGTCGCTTTGGACTCTTTTTACAGACATTCGAAGCTATTAGCTCAAAGTATGTTTTGTTTGGCCACCTTCGTCTCTTTTTGCGAATGCTATCAAACCAATGGTTCGGAATTCGCATAGTGGTCTCCTTGGACTGTTTTTACGGATGCTTTCAAGTTAGAGCCTACAATCTGTATCATTTGGTCTCCTTGAACTCTTTTTACGGATGCTTTCAAGCCGGTGGCTTGGAATCCGTTTTTCTGTCTTTCCCACCACGTCGGAAGGTTCGAACCAGTGGTTCGAAGTCCACAAAATTGGTTCAAATGAATGACACTTCCCTCACAGCCAACTTCATTCCACCAGTGCGTCCACTAGAAGTCGGAAGTGTTTGAGAGGTAGGCATTATCTGAACCATGAACTTTATTAATTCAGAAGGTGTTTACAAAGGATTACAAGGAGCCCCTATGCGAAATATCACTTTAAGTGCTCCGCATGCCAGGCATGCTTTAACTCTTCGCCTTCTAAATTAGCTAGCTTAAAAGAACTACGACGTCTTGAATGGAGAATAATGTATGGACCTTCCCACTTATTTCCTAATTTCCCTGGTGCTATGATGCTTCGCAAAACTAAATGACCTGGTTTAAGTTCGTTAAGCTTAACCTTCGGGTCAAACCAAGTCTTCATTTGCTGCTGATATTTCGACAAATTAGCCACAACTCAAAGCCTTGTTTCTTCTGTTAAATCAAGTGAAGCTTGTCTTTCTCCTTCTATTTCAGGTTCGGTGCTGCGAAGAGATCCTCCTTTAAGCTCCGTCAGCGCCATAGCTTCATCTCCGAATAATAATCTGAAAGGAGTGAAACCTGTGGACCTTGTTTGAGTGGTCCGAATGGACCATAAAATCTTCGGGAGCTCTTCGGTCCACAACCCCTTTGCCAACCCTACTATTCTTCGATTCAGCCCTGACAAGATATTACCATTGGCCCTTTCGACAGCTCTGTTAGACTGAGGATGGTGCACAGCAGCAAAGCATATTTGTATGCCAAGATCTTCGCAAAACTTCCTGAACCGCGCTGCATCAAATTGTGTCCCATTGTCGATTGTGAGCTGTCGAGGCACTCCAAACATGCATATAATATTTTTCTAGAAAAACTTTTGTACATTATTCGAAGTGATAGCTGTGAGGGGTTCTGCTTCGACCCACTTGGAAAAATAATCAATTGCTACCACTGCGAATTTCAGATTTCCTTTTGTCTACTGGGAAGGGGCCAATGAGATCCATGCCCCATCTGGCCATGGGCCAAACTGGAGCAATGACTTGAAGACTTGTTGGCGGACGATGACTTCGTCTTACCATCCATTGACAACCTTGGAATGTGCGGACTAAGCTCTCCGCATCAGCTACTATCATAGGCCAATAAAGCCCCTGGCGAAGTGTTTTTCCCGCCAAAGCCCGAGGGGCCAGATGGCTACCACAAAGGCCTTCATAAATTTCTCGGAGCATCTCTTGACCTTCGGCTTGAGATATACATCGGAGCAGAGGGGAACATACTTTAGCCTTGTAGAGAATACCATTGATTACATGATAATTTTGAACTCTTAACTTCAGCCTCGAAAGCTGCGGCCCTTCAGGCAAATTTGCTTCACCTTGTAATAATTCCATAATTGAGCTCCGTCAATCAGTGCTTGGAATGCAAAGAACTTCCGCGGAAGGGATTTGTGTAACTGAAGGCGAAGTAAGCTCTTCGTAAAAAGCTCCTTCTGGAATATCCATAGCTCCGGCTGCAGCTTTCGCTAAGGTATCGGCTTGCATATTTTCAGCTCTTGGTATACTTCGGATGGAAATCCCTTTGAATGCTGCTTCGATCTTATGGATCTCTTCCAAATATTTTGCGAGCTGTGGGAGGCGAACTTGAAAACTTTTATCAACATGCCCTGCTACAATTTGAGAATCTATTTTAATAACACTCTTGTAGCACCCAAAGCACACGCCTTTCGAAGTCCTAACAAAATTCCTTCGTACTCCGCTGTATTATTGGTGGACTTAAAGTTGAGCCTTGTAGAGTACATTGCTCTTTGCCTTGAAGGCGAAATTATTATTGCTCCGATGCCTGCTCCAGACGCTTGGAAAGCTCCGTTAGACTATATAGTCCAAATTCCTTCATTTAATTTCTCTGGAGCCCATACTGCGGATGGAGTCCACTCTACCACAAATCTGCCACCACTTGTGACTTGATTGATGTCCTTGCTACGAAGGAGATTCCGAAGGGTGCTAGTTCAACAGCCCATTTTCCAATTCTTCCCATAGAATCTTTGCTTCGGAGTATATCTCCCAAGGGATACGAAGTTGGTACAATCACATTATGTGCTAGAAAATAATGTCTCAATTTCCTCGAAGCCATTATCAGAGCATAGGTGAACTTCTCAAGCTCAAAATATCGTGTTTTTGCTACCGACAATGCTTCGGATACAAAATAGACTGAATTTTGTAACAACTTCCCATTGAAATCAACTTCTCTCACAAGGACTGCACTGACAGTGGAACCAGTAGCTGTAAGGTAGAGGAGTAGGGTTTCATCCGCAACGGGCACAGTGAGTGCAGAGAGGTTGCTGAGATAATTTTTAATATCATCAAAACTCTTTTGACACTCTGGTGTCCATGCAAAATCTTCGGACCCTTTCAGTGCTTTGAAAATAAGCAAACTTCTCTCTGAAGACCTTGCTAGAAATCTGCTAAGTGCTGCTAGACGGCCAATTAGCTTTTGCACCTGCTTTAAATTTTCTGGAGGATCCATCCTTTGTAATGCAGTTATTTGAGTAGGGCTAGCTTCAATTCCTCTACTCGAAACTAGATATCCTAACAACTTTCCAGCCTGAGCCCCGAAGATACATTTTTCGGGGTTGAGACGGACTCCACATGCCCGAAGGCTATCGAACGTTTCTGCTAAGTCTAGGCTATGTTAGTGCTTTAAAGCACTCTTTATTACAATATCATCCATATAGGCTTCTACATTGCAGCCTATTTGATGACCTAGAGCTTTAGCAATTAACCTCGAAAAAGTTGCCCCAGCATTTCGTAAACCGAAAGGCATTCTTACATAGCAGAAGACTCCTGAAGGAGTTACAAAGCTTGTTTTGATTTCATCTTCACGCTTTAACCAGATTTGATGATAGCTAGAATACGCGTCGAGGAAGCTTAATAACTCCGAACCAGTGGTGTAGTCAACTAATTGATCAATTCGGGGCATGGGATAGGGGTCACGGGGGCATGCTTTATTCAAGGATGTAAAATCAATACACATGCGCCACTTCCTGGAAGATTTCTTTCTGACGAAAACTGGGTTGGCTAACCACTCCATATGAGCTACTTCTCTGATGATCCCAGACTTCAGCAATTTTTCCACTTCTGCTTTAGCAAGGATGGCCCTCTCTACGGATAACTTCTGAAGTCCTTGTTGAACAGGTCGAACCCTCGGGTTCACAAGCAAGCTATGCTCAATGATATCTCGACTAACTCCCGGAATGTCTTCATCAGACCAAGCAAAGACATCCAAATTTTCTTCAACTACCTTTTCTAACGAAGTAGCGATTTCTGGAGGCAAATCTTTATCGAACTGAAAAGAATAGTCTTTGCCATCTTTGACAATAACCTTCGTTATAATTTCTCCATCGGAGGTGGGTCTTGGGAAGGACTTCTTCGAAGGTTCACCTAGAGCAGAGATATCCTCTGGATTACCTTGTACATTGTTCACTTGTCTCGGGTCGAGAGGGGGACCATGACCATATTCTGCTCTTGGCATAGTGGCTTGATCTCCGAAGACAGTGAGTACTCCCGCTTGTGTGGGCATCTTCATACATAAAAGTTATGATGCATCATGGCTTCGAACTGATTTAACATGCCCCTTCCGAAGATAACATTATATGCATAAGGGGCATCTACAACATCAAAAATCACTTCCTCCGTCCTTGCCAGTAGCCCCTCTCCGAAAGCAACCTCTAGACCTATCTGGCTGAGGGCATCAAGAGGGGGTCCTGCGAAGACTTGCAAGGGACGAGCTGCGGGGAGGAGATGTTTCCTGGAGATACAGAGCTGATCAAAGGCTTGAACGAAGATGATATCTGCTAAACTCCCTCCATCAATCAGCACTCTCCAGACTTCAGTCCCTGCTATATTGGCAGTAATAACAAGGGGATCTGCATGTGGAAATTTTATACCAGTTGCATCATCTGCAGAGAAAGATATCGGCACATGGGACCACTCGGGCATGGTAGCTCTAGACGAAGAAGTTCCAATATGGCCCACTTCCTGGACGTATTCTCTTCGTTGTCTCTTCGACATGTTGCCGAGGGTCCCTCCTCCAGAAATGGGGAGGACTACCCTTTTGCCTCGATCTTGGCCATATTCCTTCTTCGGAGGTGGCATAATATTGACCACCGGAGGTGCCTTTTGGGGTCGAAGTTGTCTACGCGTGCGACAACCTGCACAGGCTTCGCACGTGCCTCGGAAGGGACTCAGTCAGCAGTGCCTCGACCAGAGGTTCTTTCGAGGTACTCGCCTCTTAAAGTGAGTATAGACTTGCACGCATCAGTAGCGTGACTTCGATTTTCACCAAGAACACAGAAGAAGAAGGCCTGGGCTTTGCCAGCCGGCTTCCCTAGCGGCCTCCAGCCACTAGTCTTGCTTCCCGAAGCTTGTAGATTTCTAGAGGCAAATTTCATCGGAGGAGCAATGTTCAGGACTTCAGAAAGAGGATGCTTTTGCCCCCGACGCCTTTCATGCTGGACCTCGATGCTAGGCCCCTACGAAGGTGTTGGACTCTTTACTTCAAGCTTGACTTCTTGCAGGATTGATGGAGTTGAAGCTGTTCTTTAGAGCCACCCTTCTTCTGACCTAGCATATTCTTCAAAATAAGCCATCAGCTGAGCTACAGAGGACATTTGTTTCCGATGGAGTTTATCAAGGAGGCCCGCATGGGTAACTCCCTCTCGGGCTGCATCAACCAGGAGGACGTAGACAGCCCCCGTATTTGCGACTTCGTATGAGCAAAGCGCTTGAAAAATTGTCTTAAAGTTTATCCAGGTAGCTGCTTCACATGGAAAATACTTCCAGTAGACATTGGGGGTACGAAGGTAGCCTAAAATTTACTTATAAACTTCTTCCTTAATTGCTCCCAGGTTCTAATTTATCCCGGCTTCAAGAACCAAAACCAACGCAAAGCCACCCCTTCGAGAGCAAGAGGGAAACACTTGGCCATGGTGTCTCGAACTCCTCCACTGGCCTCAATTGCCAAAGCATAGAACGGGAGAACTCCTCGGGGTCCTCCTCTCTGGAGTACTTACAGAGCTTCGAAGTTTTGAACTTAGGGTCGAAGCGCACTTTTTGTAACTCGGGATGCAGCGGAGACTCGCTATCAAAGGAAGCATTCTCTGGGGCTTCAGGATAAGGAAGATCATCGTCTTGAGGCACTTCGGGAATGACCGGGGTGGCCTAAAATGAAGCCTATCTGTGGCTTCTTGCCTCCACCTCGCCACTTTAGCTTGGAGACCGGCCATCTGGGTCACCATGTCGCCAAGACCATCTTCATTTCTTCCGGAAGGATCTTCCGGGTCTTGAGAACTGTACATGTCAGTTCGAAGCGGAATCGGAGTTGGAGGAGGGACTCCATCTGGTCGAAGCATAGATGGAGTTGGAGGAGGAACTCCGTATGCTCAAGGAAGGGAATTCCCTTCAGGGGTATGAGGTGGAGGAATTACCGAAGGTCCTCCGACCTCAACTATATTCGAAGATCTTGCTCCGGAGATCCGAGGGGACCTCCGAGTAGGACTACCACCTGAACTCCACTTAGGAGGCATGGTTTTGAGAACATGGTAGAGAACGAATTTTTTTGGACTAGGTTTACCATGGACGGCGTCAACTATTGGCGTAAAAGATTACGCTAACAGGTTTTCAGATATTAGAAACTAACAAACGAAGTGTTTGTGGAATGAACTATTTCAAGCCTCCGAATTGGATAATAGCTCGAAGCAGTTCAAAGTTGCGTATTGAATAACTGAGTATTTGATCCCTATTACAGGGTAAAATGGGGGGTATTTATAGGTAAAAATCTTAAGGAAAAGACCTTTTTACCCCTCAATTACAACCGACATAGTGGAGACTATTCGGTACCCCTAATAGGGTTAAAATGGTAAAAGCCTAATCTAATCAGAAAGAAGATAAGTCTTCCATCCTTGCTGGCAGATAAGCTCTCTGAAGATTCAACCTTCGAAGTTACACTCCGAACAGAAGTCTGAATTGATTCTTCGAACTTGATCATGTACTAAACCGGAGTTAATACTGGAACTTCGATTTAGTAGATTGCCTTTGCCTTATTACTGTAGAGACCCCGAGGATGAAGTATTTTCTCCCAACAACCGGCGATCATTCTAACTCAGTCGATGTCTTCAAGATATTGATACGATGCATCCTTAAAGAACACTGACCTAACCAATATGATCATCAGGATGGCAGGACTCACCTCTTCGCTAGAGATCAAAATGATGCAGCCCAGCTTTGAGTGCCAAATCCCACCAGGATTAACCTTAGTAAGCCAAGGGTGGTGATGCTCCGAAAAGTTGTTGTTTGTAGAGTTGTGTTGTTTTTAACCTAGCTATAGATACATATTTAAAGTCTGGAGACTTGTCATCCAAGCAATCAATATTGTAATTGATTCTGGATCATCCTTATATTCTCTCTCCTTCATCGACTCCTGCATGTCTGATCATATTGTAACAACATGGACGAACTTATTCGACCACCTTTCACTAGACCTCTTTGACTTATGTTGAATATGCAAAATATTTAGTGGGCTTGGGCTTTACAAAATCTTGGCATCAACACTTTGTTTCCACGCTTTGTTTCATCTACACCTGGGAGGCATTCATTGGCCCTGTTGCATAAGGACGTTATCCTATCGACCCTGTTCAACCCGATAGCGTCGGCATGGTCATCGGCCCCATGTCTTATACGCATGCTTATTCCTGCCACTTTATTCTTGCCACAGTCATCGGCTTGACAACCGATCAGTGCTGCTACTAACAATATCTTTTATGATTCCTTATCAGTTGCAGGGTCAAACTGATTGGCACGCTCAGAACCTTCTAACATTATAGGACCTAAACTAGAGTTAAGCAGATCATCCAGGCCATGCGTGTAACCAAAAAAGACACCATCATGCTTTTTGTCATGCCCGGTGGGGCTTTCTTCGTATCACTCATCTATGGCGGGCGAAATCATGACAATAACATCATCCCGGTCACCATGGATGCTTTGACTGACGAATAGAAAGCGGAGGTACTGGATCACATGGAAATCTACAAGAAATTGTGCCTCGATGCCTTCAGCATGACTCGATCTGGTCTTGTCTAGAGGAGTCAGTTGCTGAGGCTAGACATAATCGATGAGATTCCTTAGTAGATTGAAAGTCTGTGGGTCACTTTTTAGGAAGCTGTCGACAACGCTCTGCATCATGATCTAATCAATCAGTTAGAGGTATTGGTTAATACCTTGCACAGGTTGATCAAGAAGATGGTTTACAGAACAATTGATCAAGAGTTGGCATAGGGCCTAGTGTACTTCTCAACCAATCCTCCGCGCCTGCTGCAAAAGCGACAACACAATCGGTCGGCACCAACACCGCAAGGGCCAATAAGATAGGGCCCGCCGAACACTTCGTTCGGTCGGGAGACAGATGTGAAAGCTCTGTTACCCATGCCCACGCTCCTTGGGGTGAGTAGATAGGATCCATCCTAGAACACTCACCCCTTCAGTAGGGGTACACCACAATCCTAACCTTTGGCCACACTGTAGGGGTCGATTCGGCAAGACGTACCCCAGCCCATATACGGAATCGTTAGGAACATGCTGCTAGATCATGTGCCACCAAGGGAGCACCTGATGGCATTCCTCAAGGGTACCATCAGACCACGTACTATGGATTACCTCCCTACTCAAATGAAGAACAAAGATTTGTTCAGCTAGATCAGTATTAGTAGCCCCCAACGACTGATTGATATCTTGCGTCGAACCAGCAAGAAGATGACTAAGCGGATCAAATTATTGAGGTGATTCGGTACCAATTTGAGCTCAAGCCCAAGGACCGGGCCTACATGTGTTGGTGATCATACCCAGATGATGAGGACATCAATACGGCCAATACACCCACACTTGAGTACTAAGGACCGATGACTCGTGCTCGAGTTTGTCAACTTAATGATCAAGTGAATTCGGTCCTTGCTACCGCTGATTTGGTTGGGAAGCTCAAAATACCCACTCAACCCCACACACATCTGTATTCCATCCAATGGTTCAATTGTTGTCGTAAGTTGATGGTATGTAAGACTGTCTGAATACAATTTTTAGTAGGAAATTATCATGATAGTGCAAGCTTCGATGTCGTACCCATGCAAGCATGTTTGTTACTTTTGGGTAGGACGTGGCAATATGATAAGGATGCTCTACATCATGAGAGGACTAACACTTACGTTTTCACTCACAATGCTAGAAAAATAGAACTCCTATCAATGACTCCAGCTGAAATTTTAAAAGATAGTGTCACTTAGATACTTTGAGATCCGTTAAGCAACATACTAGTGAGACCATTGACTCTTACATTCAAAGGTTCCTACAAACCAAAAGCCAATACTATAACTTGACTATTAGTGATAGAGACTTGGCTTTGCACTTGATGGTTTGTTTGTCCACATTAAAGAAGCTATGCATGGTCAGACTTTCAGGGATATTGGTCAGGTATTACGAAGCGTTCTGGCTATTTAAACAAGAGTCGTGGACAAGGGCAAATCCAAGGATGACTTAGAAGAGAATGACGGTGAGCGATCATCTGGCAAAAGTAAGAAATTTGATGTCTATACAGCTGAATGAACTTGGACTGATGAAGGAGATCCATTCATGTGCTTTAGTTCGAAGCCGACACCTCAAAAGAGTTCAAGAGGTAAGTATACCTTTGATCTAACCAAGTGTGATAAAATATTTGACTATCTTTTTGAGAAGGAACAGATCAAGGTGCGTGAAGGCCAAGTCATCCCATCGGCACAAGAGCTAGGGGGTCGTACGTACTATAAGTGGCATGACTCTTATACTCATTCTATTAATAAGTGTTATGTTTTCTGCCAACAGGTTCAATCGGCTATTAATGAAGGATGATTGAAGTTTGAAAATGATCCTTCTCTCCTTAGTATTGATTGCGACTCCAAAGTATTGATTCGGCCCGATAAAGCCAAATCAATTAGAGGGAATAATATTATAGTTGGAGAGCCTTGGTCTGATACACATAATTCTATGGACAAATAGAAGACGCTTGGTGACAAGACGGCTAGGCGACCGAGAGTTACTTTTGATGCACTATTGAAGAAGTATGAGCATATGGCCGAAAAAAGAGTGAATAATCGGCCTAATAATGTAGAAAGACCAAGTTCGACTCCTAAGAAAGGATTTCGTCATATCCCTCAGTCATTGGAGCCTTTAACACCGTTTTACTCATATAGTTTTCCAATGATGTCAAGGGATGCATACCCAATGACCCAATATGATTGTCCTTTTCGATACTTTGCCCCATGGATGACGGTCTTGCCACCCCAAGTGTCATTCCACTAAGAACCAACAAAGCCAAAGAGATCAGAAATGAGGCAAAGGCATGATCGTAGTTGTTGGGGGAAAATATCTCATCTTCGGGGTTATTGCCGAAGCAGCATAAAGGCAGTCAACCAGTTTGAAGATTGTCCGAAGACCATCTTCGAAGATGCCCAGAACCTCGTTCGAAGCCCGAAGACAGGCACTAGTTCGAAGTATGTCTTCAAACCAAAGCCCTTCAGGATATTTTCTGCCAGCTAAGATGGAAGACTTATCTTCTATCCTATTAGATTAGTCTTTTACCATTTTAGCCCTATTAAGGAAACCGAATAGTTTCCTTAATGTGGGTTGTAATAAAGGGGTAAATAGGTCTTTTCCTTAATGTCTAGGCCTATAAATACCCCCCATTTCACCCTGTAATAGGGACCGATTACAAGTGATTCAATACACACTTTCGAACTATTCTAAGCTATTATCCTTTCGGAGGCTTAGAACAGTTTGCTTCGCAAACACTTCGTTTGTTAGTTTCTTTTCTACAGAAACCTGTTAGCGTAATCTTTTACGCCAACAGTTGGCGCCGTCCGTGGGGAACCTAGTCCAAAAAACTTCGTTCTCTACCAACTTCTTACATCATGCCTCCTAAGCGGAGCGCACCTCGCAATCCCACTAGGAGGTCCTCTCGGATCTCCGGAGAGATACCCTTCGACACAGTCGAAGTCAGAGGGTCTTCGACTATCCCTCCACCTCAAACTCCGCAAGGGGCTTCTATCCCTCGAGGATACGAAACCTCTCCGCCAACCCCTTCCATACTCCGACCGCCCGGAGCCACTCCGCCACCCTCCATTCTGATTCGAACTGATCATACCAGTTCTCAAGACCCGGAAGGTCCTTCCGGAGGAGATGAAGATAGCCTTGGAGACATGGCCACTCAAATGGCCAATATTCAAGCTGAGGTAGCGAGGTGGCGACAAGAAGCTGCGAACAGGCTTCGCTCTCAAGCCACCCCAGCTATCCCCGAAGTGCCCGAAGACGACGATCTTGATTATCCCGAAGCCCCGGAGAACGCCTCTTACGACAATGAATCTCCGTTGCATCCTGAGCTTCAGAAGGTTCGCTTCGATCCGAAGTTCAAAGCTTCGAAGCTCTGCAAGTATGCCGGAGACGAAGATCCCAGTGAGTTTGCACGTTCTTATGCCCTAGCGATTGAGGCTAGCGGCGGAGACAGAGAGACTATGGCGAAGTGCTTCCCTTTAGCTCTTCAAGGAGTGGCGTTGAGATGGTTCTGGTCTTTAAAGCCAGGATCAATCATTTCGTGGTCACAGTTGAAGAGGAAGTTTATAAGTAACTTTCAGGGCACCTTTGTGCCCCCCATGTCAACAGGAAGCCTTTTCCAAGTGAAACAGCTCCCCGGAGAAACATTGAGGCAGTACTTCAAGCGCTTCGCTCACACGAAGTCGCAAATTCGGGGGCTGTCCACATCTTCGGTGGTAGATGCGGCTCGGGAAGGCGTCAGTCATAAAGGCCTTCTAGATAAACTGCATCGGAAGAGCATCACCACAGTATCACAGCTGATGTCGTACTTCGAGGAGTACTCGAAGTCAGAAGAAGGTTGGCTTCGGAGGACTACTGCTACTTCGACAGTGTTGACGGAAGTTAAAGCAGAGTTGAAGACTTCGGCGCAGCCGCAAGAACCAGTCTTCGAAGTGCAACATGATAGAAGAAGAGGGCAAAAGCACCCTCGCTCTGAAGTCTTAAACATTGCACCCCCACAGAAGTTTGCACCAAGAGCTCCACAGTCTGTGGGGAACAAGTCCAGCGGCTGGAGGCCGCCAGGGAAAACGGCTGGCAAGGGCCAGACCCTTTTTTGCTGTATTCATGGAGAGAATCGAAGCCATGCAACTGACACCTGCAAGGCTATTCTTACCCTTCGGGGAGAATACTTGGAGAGAACTTCGGGTCGAGGTAGTACCGACCGAAGTTCTGCAGCAGCAGTGCGCCCGGAGCCGGTCCAGGCTGTGGCGCGGATAGAAAATTTTGATGCTGCAAGGCATCCTCCGGTGGCCAATGTTATGCCACCTCCAAAGCAAGAAGAAGGGCAAGATAGAGGAAAGAGAGTAGTTCTCCCTATCTCCGGAGGAGGTACCCTCGGAAGCATGTCCAAGAGACAGCGAAGAGAGTACGTTCGGGAAGTAGGCCATATTGGGACTTCGTCATCTGCAGCTGCAATGCCGGAGTGGTCTCATGTTCCAATATCTTTCTCTGCGGAGGATGCAGCTGGTATTAAGTTCCCGCATGCAGATCCATTGGTTATCACTGCTGATATTCCAGGGACTGAAGTCCGAAGGGTGCTAATTGACGGAGGTAGTTCGGCAGATATCATTTTTGTGCAAGCCTTCGATCAGTTATGCATTTCCCGAAAGCATCTTCTCTCAGCGGCTCGTCCTCTGCAAGGCTTCGCAGGACCTCCGCTTGATGCACTCGGCCAGATAGGCCTGGAAGTAACCTTCGGAGAAGGTTTACTAGCACGAACTGAAGAAGTTATCTTTGATGTGGTAGATGCCCCGTATGCTTATAATGTCATCTTCGGACGGGGCATGTTGAATCAGTTCGGAGCTGTGGCGCATCACAACTACTTGTGCATGAAGATGCCCACACAAGCAGGAGTCCTAACAATCTTCGGAGATCAAGCCATGGCTCGGAGGGCAGAATATGGTCATGGTCCTCCTCTTGATCCGAGGCAAGTAAACAGTGTCCAAGATAATGAAGAAATTTTTTCAGCCTCCTCCGAAGCTTCGAAGAAGTCATTTCCAAGACCAAGTCCCGAAGGAGAGATTGCAACGAAGGTCATTGTCAAAGATGGTAAAGAATACACATTTCAATTTGGTAAAGATTTACCTCCTGAAGTTGCAACTTCCTTGGAAAAGGTCGTAGAAGAAAATTTGGATGTCTTCGCTTGGTCTGACGAAGATATCACCGGAGTCGATCGGGATATTATTGAGCACAGTTTGCTTGTAAACCCGAAGGCCCGGCCTGTTCGACAAGGGCTCCGGAAGATGTCCGCAGAAAGAGCTGCTCTAGCTAAGGACGAAGTTGAAAAACTGTTGAAGGCTGGGATTATCAGAGAAGTGGCCCATACAGAATGGTTAGCCAACCCAGTCTTCGTCAGGAAGAAGTCTTCCGGGAAGTGGCGCATGTGCATTGATTTCACATCTCTGAATAAAGCGTGCCCACGTGACCCCTACCCCATGCCCCGAATTGATCAACTAGTTGACTCCACTGCAGGTTCGGAGTTACTAAGCTTCCTCGACGCGTATTCTGGTTATCATCAAATATGGTTGAAGCGCGAAGATGAAATCAAGACGAGCTTTGTAACTCCTTCGGGAGTCTTCTGCTATGTAAGAATGCCCTTCGGCCTAAGAAATGCCGGGGCTACTTTTTCAAGATTAGTTGCTAAGGCTCTAGGTCATCAACTAGGTCGCAATGTGGAGGCCTATATGGATGATATTGTAATAAAGAGTGCTTTAAAGCACCAACATAGCCTAGACTTAGCAGAAACATTCAATAGCCTTCGGGCATGTGGGATCCGTCTTAACCCCGAAAAATGTATATTCGGAGCTAAGGCTGGAAAGTTGTTAGGGTACTTAGTTTCAAGCAGGGGAATTGAAGCTAGCCCTACTCAAATAACTGCGCTGCAGAAGATGGCTCCTCCGGAGAATTTAAAGCAAGTGCAAAAGCTGACTGGACGTCTGGCCGCACTTAGCAGGTTTTTATCAAGGTCTGCGGAGAGGAGCTTGCCAATCTTTAAAGCTTTGAAAGGGTCCGAAGATTTTGCATGGACACCGGAGTGTCAGAAAAGCTTCGAAGATATTAAAGATTATCTCAGCAATCTTGCTACACTTACGGTGCCTATTGCAGACGAAACCCTACTTCTGTATCTTGCAGCTACAGGCTCAGCTGTCAGCGCAGTCCTTGTCAGAGAAGCGGATATCAATGGGAAGTTGGTCCAAAATCCTGTCTATTTCGTATCCGAAGCATTGTCAGGAGCGAAGACAAGATACTCCGAACTTGAGAAGTTCGTTTATGCTCTGATAATGGCTTCGAGGAAGCTAAGACATTATTGTTTGGCTCATAATGTAATTGTACCAACTTCGTATCCTTTAGGAGATATGCTCCGAAGCAAAGATTCCACTGGAAGGATTGGAAAGTGGGCAGTAGAACTAGCACCCTTCGGCATATCTTTCCTGGCAAGGACAGCTATCAAATCTCAAGTCCTAGCAGACTTCGTAGCAGAGTGGACTCCACCTGCGAAGTTGACTCCGGAGAAATCAGATGACGGAGTTTGGACTATTTACTCCGATGGGGCTTTCCAAGCATCCGGAGCAGGCATTGGGGCAGTATTGATTTCACCGTCAGGACAAAGAGCAACGTACTCCGCAAGACTCAACTTTAAGTCTACCAATAATATAGCGGAGTACGAAGGAATTTTATTGGGACTCCGGAAAGCACGTGCTCTAGGGGCTACAAGGATAATTATAAAAACAGATTCTCAGATAGTAGCAGGGCACGTAGACAAAAGTTTTCAAGTCCGACATCCACAGCTTGCAAAGTACTTGGAAGAAATTCGCAAGATCGAAGCACATTTCAAGGGTATTTCCATTCGGAGTATACCAAGAGCTGAAAACGTGCAAGCGGACATTTTAGCGAAGGCTGCTGCCGGAGCTGTGGATGTGCCTGACGAAGCTTTCTATGAGGAGCTCAATGTACCTTCGATGCCACAAGTTGCTTCTGCAGAGATTCTCTGCATTCCTAGTGCAGATTGGAAAGATTCGATCATAGAACTCTTGCAAGGAGGAACAAATTTGCCCGAAGAGCCCCAATTGTCAAGATTAAAGCTCAGAGCAAGAAACTATTAGTTAATCAACGGTATATTATACAAGGCCGGAGTATGTTCCCCTCTACTCCGATGTATATCTCAAGCCGAAGGCCAAGAAATTCTTCGAGAAATTCACGAAGGCCTTTGTGGAAGTCATTTAGCCCCTAGAGCACTGGCAGGAAAAACACTTCGCCAGGGGCTTTATTGGCCCACAATAACAGCTGATGCGGAGAGCTTGGTCCGCACTTGTCAAGGATGCCAGTGGATGGGTCGACGGAGTCATCGCCCACCAACAGCTCTTCAAGTCATAGCTCCGGTATGGCCTATGGCCAGATGGGGTATGGATCTAATTGGTCCCTTTCCGTTAGCAAAGGGAAATCTGAAGTTCGCAGTGGTAGCTATTGAATATTTTTCTAAGTGGGTAGAATCAGAGCCCTTAACAGCTATCACTTCGAACAATGTACAGAAATTCTTCTGGAAGAACATTATTTGCCGGTTCGGAGTGCCTAGATATCTCACAGTTGATAATGGAACACAGTTCGACGCAGAACCCTTCAGGAAGTTTTGCGAAGACCTAGGCATTCAACTATGTTTTGCTGCAGTGAGACATCCTCAGTCGAATGGAGCCGTTGAGCGAGCCAATGGAAATATTTTATCAGGGCTAAATCGAAGAATAGTAGGATTATCAAAGGGACTGTGGACCGAAGAGCTTCCGAAGATTCTGTGGTCCATTCGGACTACGCAAACAAGGTCCACAGGTTTTACTCCGTTCAGACTGCTATTCGGAGATGAAGCTATGACTCCAACGGAGCTCAAAGGAGGATCATTTCGCAGCACCGAACCAGACATCGAAGAAGAGAGACAAGCTTCGTTAGATTTGTCAGAAGAAACAAGACTTCGAGCTGTAGCTAATTTATCAAAATATCACCAGCAGACGAAGACTTGGTATGACCCGAAGGTTAAGCTCAGCGAGTTAAGGCCGGGTCATCTTGTTCTACGAAGCATTATAGCACCAGGGAAGTTAGGCAATAAATGGGAAGGTCCATATCTAATTGTCCGCTCAGGACGCCCTGGTTCATTTAAATTAGCTAATTTAGAAGGTGAAGAATTAGCACATACTTGGCATGCGGAGCACCTAAAGCGATACTTCGCATAAGGGCTCCTTGTAATTCGCTTGTAATCACCTCTAAATTAATAAAGCATACACCCTGATGGTTGCCTTCCCCTTGACACTCCTAGTTTCCCGAGCGGACGCGCTGGGACGGAAGTCGATCGAGAGGGAAGTGTCATTAAGTTGGGTTGTATTTCCGGACTTCGTACCCATAAAGTCGAAGCCTCCGGTGTGGTGGCTGAAATCCATCCGGAGCCCAAGCTGATACCTTGTAGGCATCCGTAAAAGAGCCAATACCACATTCTACGGAGTCCAAGCTTCGGCTGGTAGACTTCCGTAAAAAGAGCCGAAGGTGGCCAAAATCTGCGGAGTCCAAGCTGCAGCTTGCAGACATCCGTAAAAAGAGCCGAAGGTGGCCAAATTCTGCGAAGTCCAAGCTCCGGCTGGTAGACTTCTGCAAAAAAGAGCCGAAGGTGGCCAAATTCTGCGAAGTCCAAGCTCCGGCTGGTAGACTTCTGCAAAAAAGAGCCGAAGGTGGCCAAATTCTGCGAAGTCCAAGCTCCGGCTGGTAGACTTCTGCAAAAAAAGCCGAAGGTGGCTAAAGCAAAACAACATTTGAGCCATGAGCTTCGAATGTTTGTTCATATAAGTCCAAAGTGACAAATTTTTTAAGACACTAAAGTGTCCTGGAAGTTATCTCAATTGATTTCTTTCGTTAAACAAAGGTACCAAGTTACCATTCTTCTGACTACAAAAAGTCGAAGAAATTTCATAAGATTTCAAAAGATCTTTAAATGACAGAGGGGCTCCGAACCCCCAAAAAATTGTACTCCGAAGTCTTTTCTTTGCGCATAACCATCTTTGAATACAGTTCGAAGTTGCTTATACCCAAAGAGGGGCTAGTAATATGGAGACAATTTTAAATCGGCATTAATTATCGAAGTAAATGTATTTACAGATTACATTATGAAAAATTGGTATCTATACCAAGAAGGAATCGAAGACCTCTTCGGTCTCGAGAGCTAGGGGTGGAACGACTAGTTCCAACATCGGAAGTTCTAAGAACTTTACGTTTAACTCTTTTCCTCCCCTTCGAAGCTCTAAAATCTTTCTGCTCTTGTTGAAGCTCGGCCCAAGTTCGAAGCCGCTCGGGGCTTCTTTCCCAGCTTCTAAGATCTTCAAATCTTTTATTTTGGGCTTCACCTTCGTCTTCGGACCAATTAGTGTCTTCAGAAGACGAGGTGTTTGCGTCAATCTCTTTATCTTCCTCTTTAATGTAAGACAATATGTCTTTGATTACTTCGGGCGCAATAACGCCGGAGTCATCTCGAGGAATAAGAAATCGAGGACGCTTATAACCCTTTAGAAGTTCGAAGGTGTTCCACAATGAACGAAGTTCGTTGTTAAGCTCTAACACTTCGATATCTTCCATAAGAGGCAAAGCCTAAAAATATGACAAACAAGATTTTCATTGATAAATGTTTACAAGCATAAAGCTTTACATGGTTAGAAATCCTAAAATATTCCTAAACCTGCGGGTTCGAAGGAGGTTCACTGCTCGAAGCTTGGCTTCGAACTTGCTTCTGGCGTTGGCCTTCATCAATCCAAGCCTTGATCGCAGAACGACCTTCGGCTCTCCATGAAGTTTGGAAGGCTCGCCAAGCAGCAGCTACACCTTCGGAAGGTTTGAGAAGTCGGTCGTCGTCGAAGGTGATTGGACCTCTTCCTGCGTCCGGAGTTATTGATCGGCCCAAATCCTCGTAATAGCGAAGTAGACCAACAGCAGACACTTGTCCGGAGAGTTCTCCGTATCTAATGCCCGCCGTCTTCATCTTCTTCGCCACCCCTTGGATCCTTTTCAACCGGCGCAGAAGGCTGATGTTATCATCAGAAGGGAGAATTCCGGTAGTACCGAAGTACTCCAGGACTTCTAACAACTGATTCATAACCTCCGCAGCCACCTTCTCAGACTTCAACTTATCTTCGTTCAGCGCATCCTTCGTCGAAGTAACTTCGTCCAAAACTCCAGAAAGCCTAGCATTCTCAGTGGTCAAAGTGTTTTTCTGTGTCAACAATTGGCTAGCTTCCTCTTCGAGTCGGACGAGCCTAGACCCTGCAGTAGCATGCTCCGCCCGCAGTTTTTCAACCTCTGCTCGAAGCACAATCCTTTCCGCTTCGAGCTCTTTCTTTGCAGCTTCCAAGCTTTGCCTGGCCCTTCGCTCTGTTGATATTATATTGTCCATTTGAGTCACTCGACTTTCAGAGATGTTAAAATTCCTTTGAAGAGTGCTATTTTCTTCCCGAAGCCGAGCGATTTCTTCGTCATTGCATAGACTTGCAGCTCGGGCCAAGACAGTTTGCTGTCAAAATAAAAACTAAAATAAATATTTATTCGAAGATAAATTCTATAATATTTCGCAGTTACTTCGTACCTGATAGGCTGTACGTTCAATAACGGCATTAAGCTCCGTCCTGTCAGCCTTGCGCAGGATGGCCACTAATTTGGTCTCCCCTATGTCACGACTAGCTCGATCCAAAGGTTCGAGCAAAGTCCGAAGACCAGTTGTTTGCCCTAAGAAAGGAGCCAGCAAGGGGAGCATGCTTATTGCCTCTTGGTCATCTTCGTTCAACGAAGGACCGGAGCTTTGGCCTATGGTCTTCGGAGCCACTGGAGTTTGAGTCTCCCTGGAAGATTGGCTCTCGTCTGTTGAATCAGACGGAGTTGATTCGGAGCTTATAGCAGGCAGAGGCTCTATTTGTCTTTTGCCTCTTCCAGGTCCCTTTTGAGTAACTTTCGGGGCTGGCTCCGAAGTCGTCGAAGGACCAGAAATTATTTCCTCCTGACGGACTTCTTCCATAGGAGTGGGCTCTGTAAAATAATGAAAAATATTATACATAGTATAAATACTCAAATAAATACAAAAAGTTATTCGAAGTCTACCTTCGGCAGTCTGCGGAGGAGTCATCGTCGGACTGTTTGGTGGATCGAAAGCTAATTCTTCATCCGAATCAGCTGTTAAATCTTGGACTGCAGGAGCATCGTCCTGGGCAGTCCTCGTTGCTTCTTCGGGAATCGAAGCCATAGTGATTTCGACCTCACCTTCATTCACAGGAACTTCGTCCTGAGTTACATCTTCTTGAACTACCGAAGTCCTTGGTTGATCAACATTTTCTCCGGACTCCGGTACGTTCGCAGGTACTTCGGCTTGTGCAGCCATTTGAGTTTCATTCTCTTCCATCAGGTGCACAAGTAACCTCCCTGTTTCTTCTTGGGAGTCGGAAACCGAAGCTCTTGAGCTCGAAGGTACAGGATCTAAAGGTGCGAGGTTCTTCGGCTTCCGAGCCACCCTCTTCACCGGGGTTTTTGCTGAACTTGAAGTTCCAGCTTCGGCTTTCCTTTTCTGAGGCCCTTTCTCCAAAGGCGCCCAATCCATCAGAGGGGGAGGAGTGAGTCTCAGCATTCCCCATACTCTGTTAAATCTCTCCCAACTCCCAACCAGTTTAATTCGCCACTCTTTCTCAGTCGGAGTTGGAGCACCCAAGATCTTTTCCGAAGCCCTTATAATCTGTTCTGAAGTAACAGGGGCTGAAGAAACTACAAAATAAATAATTCAAGTCAGTTTTTTCTTCGAAGTAAATATGTTTAATGCATGTTGGTTTCGAAGTTACCTGTAGGACTTGAAGTCAAGTTAATTTTGCGAAGACCGCCTTCGGAGTCATCTTCGAAGATGATAGGCCAGTTGGCCATTAGTGGAGGAATTTGAAGACTGATGAATTCTTCAGCCAAGTCTCGCATACTGAGCCTTCGGCTAACTTTTTCAAGCAGATTCAGACGGGCTTCGAATTGGCCTTCGTCGGGACGCACCAAAGCTTCTTTTCGGAATTGGATTTCTTTAAGAGGTCCGGCCAGAGGATTGCTTGCCCCAACTTCGGCATAGAACCATTTCAGAATCCAATCGGTGTACCATCTGGCGTTGATAGCTTTAGCAGGAAAGCGAAGGGCATACTCATCCCGAAGTCTAAAGTTGATGCTGCCAAAAGATATTACTACTTTTTCACCTCCGGGAGTTACGAAGGTTTTCGGCTGGCAGGTTGCTCTATGTAATGCAGCGAAGATTTCCGCCCTTCCTTCACATCCTTCGGCTCTCAAAGCCCACTCGAAGATAGCTAATCTAGCTACCGCATTCGGAGACAGTTGGGGGAGAGTTACATGGAATAGGTCGAGTACCTCCGCCAAAAAGTCCACTGCAGGGAGACCCAAGCCTGCTTCGAAGAAGGCTTCGAACACTACCACTTCTCCGGGTCTTGGCACTGGAATTACTTCTTTTCCTGGCTTTCGAATCATAACTCCCGCACCAATATTCCCTCCTACTGCGATTGTCAAGGACTCCCTTTTGCAGGTTGAAGGCCCCAACTGGAAGGACTGGTCTAAATATTTAGTTGACGGGGGGCACAAACCTTGGTCAGCAGAGATTTGGGGATTTCCCCCTCCAGCCGCCATAGATGTTGTTGCGGCCACCGAAGGTATCGCCGCCAACGTTGCTGCTGCCGCTGCTGCCGCCTGTTGCCGAGCCACAATCAAAGGAGGCGCTGATCCCTTGGTCTTCACCATTGCAATCTCTGGATCGCTTTGGAGGAACTGGAGGCTAGGGCTCAAGAACTCAGAGGCTAGGGCTCAAGAACTCAAAGGGCTCAAAAGCTTTTAACTGAGAGAAAGCGGTGAAAAGGTAATCGGGTAAGTTTTGGGCTCTTTATTTATAGCCTAATCGTTCTGTTGGTTACCGTTTGGGCTCTGCCTTTTCGCATTCCCGCCCGTTATTTTCCTCCGGAAATAACGCATCACATAACTTCCGTTAGAAACAGGAACTAACGGCTATTTTTTCTAAGTCTAAAAAGACTTTCGAACTTCCAGAATCCGTTCTAAGATAGTTCGAAAAGTAATTACCTTACGACTGATTCGAAGTTCATATCTTCATGCATTTCGAAGATAAAATAAAAACCAATAACCCCTATGATTGGTTATCTTTTCTTTTCTTATACTGCTCTCCTAACGTTATAGGTCAAATGGAGAAGCGTATTCGAGGGGCTACTGTTGGGGGAAAATATCTCATCTTCGGGGTTATTGCCGAAGCAGCATAAAGGCAGTCAACCAGTTTGAAGATTGTCCGAAGACCATCTTCGAAGATGCCCAGAACCTCGTTCGAAGCCCGAAGACAGGCACTAGTTCGAAGTATGTCTTCGAACCAAAGCCCTTCAGGATCTTTTCTGCCAGCTAAGATGGAAGACTTATCTTCTATCCTATTAGATTAGTCTTTTACCATTTTAGCCCTATTAAGGAAACCGAATAGTTTCCTTAATGTCGGTTGTAATAAAGGGGTAAATAGGTCTTTTCCTTAATGTCTAGGCCTATAAATACCCCCCATTTTACCCTGTAATAGGGACCGATTACAAGTGATTCAATACACACTTTCGAACTATTCTAAGCTATTATCCTTTCGGAGGCTTAGAACAGTTTGCTTCGCAAACACTTCGTTTGTTAGTTTCTTTTCTACAGAAACCTGTTAGCGTAATCTTTTACGCCAACAGTAGTGATGGTCGTGCTCAAACAAAGAGTCGACCTAAGTCGTCGAATATGAAGGGAAGGGACTAAGGAGGTAAATGCAATGAGGCAACCGTTGTTAATATAATAGGTTTCCACAACGTCCCAATCTCTGAAGAAGTCCTTTCGGAGCAAGGCAGAAGTGAATTGGAGAAAACAGTTGAGGGTGACGTCGGTCTTACCGAGTCCTCACAGTCAGTCCGACCGACCACACTCTACCGGTCTGACTGGCCTACTATGGCTGGTCCGACCGCCCTTTTTTAGACTCCCGACAAAAGCCAGTTTGACCGGCCTCGTGAGGCCGGTCTGACCGAAAGCATACAAGAAGACAATCATGATAAGTGCAAAATTGTCGAGACTGATTCGGGTACTTCCCATTCGGCTAAAAATTCTAGGAGTAAGTTTGTGGCCCTAGGATCGAATCCACTACCTTCGTGAGTACCTCCGAGAATGACCAAGTCTAAAAAGAAACACCTACAACATCTTCATGTCGAACACCTTAAAAAGAAGAAGGCTGAATAGTTCGAGGGTAACCTACTTAATGAGTCCAAATCCTTAGCAAAGGTGCGATGGGTGTGGATACCGAAGTTGGTTGAAGAGCCATGTTCAAGCCTCGTTGAGTAAAGAGTAGATCCCACAAGGGACTAGGGGCAAAAATAATAAGAGTACTAAAGGCCGAGTTGATAGAGAAATTCAATGCTTAGTCCCCTAGTTTGTGATTTTATATTGAGTTATGCAAATCGTCCTCAATAGTTTAGATCTTCTAAGTTGTGAGGTGGACGATTTGGTTGATGAACAAATGACGAGTATTTCTTAAGGGCATATTAATGCACTTGAAAAATCGTATGGCTGATAGTAGTGATCATCCTTAGACCTGAGAGATTATACTTTTGGCTCACTAGTTTTCCAAAAGGCAGGGGCATGTGTTGACGCCCAAATTTGGCACCAATTTGGAGTAGAACAAGTGCTAGTCAAGTTTGGAACAAATTGGAAATTCTATGCGTAGGTCGGTCCAACCTTTTCTGCATGGTTGGTACGACCATAGTGGTGTCACCGGTCCAACTGACAATACATGGCTGGTCAGACCTCCCATGTACCATCGGTCCAACCTCCCATGTAATGTCGGTTCAACCTTCAGGATTCCAACACTATGAGTCCGAGTTAGTTACAACTAAATCTCCTGTTTCTTTGTGTAAACCCAGGATATTTCGTATCTAAATCAACCTCTAACCACTGTGGGACATGGATAACATCCAACTCTTGCACGACCAACCCCTATATAAAGGGCCAAGGCCGATTCATGCCAACCCCCCTGGCGGCACTACATTGAATCATTCTTTTCGCTTTCAATCTACTGTCTCTCTTTATCCCTTGCCCTAGCATTATTTTCCATTCTCTAGCATTAGCCCTAGTAGTAGATCATTGTCAATTTGATCCATAAATTGTCCGTATTTCGCCACGTTATCGTGAGTTCTTTGTGGGTTTGATCTGAAACCTCTCGTTTTACCCTCATTACGGGTTTTTATCAATCTAATCTAGTGATTCCATCCCCGGACCGAGTTGCTACTATTTTTACGTGTTTTGGAGGAGGAAAAGTGCTCATCTTCATCGGTAAGAACCCCCTGCACCAAGCCCTCACTGTCGGCATGTCTGCTGCCAAACCGAGGTGCTCACTGCGTTTGCCGAGATGAACAATCGCCACCACAATAGCCGTATAGCTATGACCCGCTCTAGTCTAGCTATTGTTGGATCAAAGGAATGTTGGATTCCTTTTCACCAGAACTCTCAGAGTTCAAAGCCTATTTTGCACTCAGGCATCCGCGAGTCAATTACTTTGGCTAAAGCAACCATGATTCGCTCTGGCATAGTCACTGTGAAGGTCACTCATTTGCCTGGGGGCTCTAACGAGCACTTATCTTTGACCGACTACCACGTGAACCGCCAGCATATTATTAAAAGCAGAACCCTGCTAATGGCGCACTGAGAATCGCTCCGCCAGTTTCCATATCGCGATTGTCAAAATCCGCTGCCATGCAGAAGGGACTCACCGCCTGACACGCCCGTCGCTTCTGCACCATTTATGGCTTCGCCATGATTTTCTCCACCAGACTCCATAGGGCAAAATTTGCGGGATTTAACAATCCCACCATCACCGTCGGCTCGGGGCCACCAAGATAAGTCTCCAATTCTCCATACTTTAAATTTCAATTTGATACGTCATTCAAATTTGGAATTTATTCACTTATAAGAACGAGTATTAGAGCAGTAGCAGTTTTTCCCACTCTGTATCCACGATCCACTCTAGCTGAGTAATTGGAAGGCCCATCTACTTCCGAGTGCTTAACATGTTTGTGGCTCTTAAGCATTGTCCTTGGGACCTGCCGCGGTCTTCCTACTCTGTATCCACGATTATCTCTAGCTGAGTTAGTGAAGACCCTTTCTTGGAATGCTTAACGATAGCCTTCTTTTCGAAATATCCTCTATATAATTTCACGATCGATTACTCTATATCCATGATCTGCTCTGGCTGAGTCGGGTCGATCGGATTCCGGACGAGTTGCCTCTACCGATTGGTTCCCAATGATTCATGCAGTCTATGAAAGTGCTTACGGTTCAAAAAAGCGTGTATGTGGAAAGCGTTTTCCCTGCGCTAGCGAGCCTGCACTATGGCCAAGGGATCACAACCAGTCGGATTGCATACAAAAATATAAAGTGACCAAGCAACATTATGTTACATGTCATGAAAATATGTCACTCATATTTTTGTCACCCGGTAGGTGCAAGAGGAGCAGGAGGATAATATTCAATATCACCAGTCAATGTGTCAGCAGCCTCCTCAACTTCGACATAAACTCATTGGGCATCGGCCTCGCTGAAATGCGCTAGCCACCCCGCTTGGATGAGATCCAGTCGGAAGGTCAAGTAAAGTGCCCAGACAACCCCCAGCGCATGAGTGGTTGTTATCTTTGCGAAGTCCTAAGCCAACCACTTCATACGTCCTTCAGCACCATCTAGCCGAGCAAATGACTCTTCCGCCGACCACCGAGTGCTCGGGGGCTCATCATCAACCATTCGGATCATCGCCTCCATGCATGACTGTTGGCGCAAAGGTTTACGCTAACAGGTTCTCGAAGATTAAGAACTAACAAACGAAGAGTTTGTGAAGCGAACTATTTCAAGCCTCCGAATAGGATAATAGCTCGAAGTAGTTCAAAGTTGTGTATTGAATAGCTGAGTATTCGATACCTATTACATGGTGAGAAGGGGGGTATTTATAGGTAAAAACTCTAATAAAGAGACCTTTTTACCCCTCTGTTACAACTGACATAGTGGAAACTATTTCGGTACCCCTAATAGGGTTAAAATGGTAAACGACTAATCTAATTAGAAAGAAGATAAGTCTTCCATCCTCGCTGGCAGATAAGCTCTCTGAAGATTGAACCTTCGAAGTCTTACTCCGAACAAAAGCCTGCATGGATTCTCCGAGCTTGATCATATGCGAGGCCGGAGTTAATACTTGAACTTCGGTCTAGTAAATTGTCTTTGTCTTATAACTGTAGAGACCCTAGGGATGAAGTATTTTCCCCCAATAGTAGCCCCTCGAATACGCTTCTCCGAATGATCTGTAAAGTTAGGAAAGCAATATACGCAAGAAACATAGTCATGCTCAGGGGCTTAATAAAATATACCAACTTTGGAAGTATTCAGAAATTTACAAACTTCGAATCGACTTCCATGCGAAGGTTTCATCAAAGCAGCTCCGAAGACAATTTTTGCGAAGCTGAAAAGACCGTTAGAGTCACAAAAATAGTTGTTACTCTTTTCTTTCAAAAGGAGTTATGACATTGCTTCGTTTTTGGAAATGATAACGGTACAGAAGATGGAACGACATGTATGAACGGTAAAAATTTGTGAGTACAGGATATAAATAAAGGGGCAAAGGTGCATTCGAGATACTTTACTCACTGCTCCTGCATTAATCCCCTTCTAGCTTCCTAAGGTCTAGCTTCAAGCTTTCATTTCGTTCAACGGCGAAAACTAGTCACAAGGCTCCCGTAGCAGCTTCGACGTTGGCCAGGCAGGAAGCCATGGCGGCGGCAGCAGCGGCGGTGCCTGCGGGCAATCCCCATCCGGCTGGCCACCATGACCTCCTTACAGTGTCTTCCAAGTACTCGAACCAATCTTACAGCCTGGGACCTTCAACCTGCACGAAGAAAACTATCGCGGCTGCGATTGCGGGGAAGATCAGTCTGGGGATCAAGATTCGTCAACCTGGCCAGGAAGCAATCCCCTCGCCTCGAGCCGGAGAGGTAGTTGTATTCGAAGCATTCTTCGAGGCTGGGTTGGGGCTTCCCGTAGTAGACTTCCTTTTTGAGGTATTGGAACTTTTTCATGTTACTCTTCCTCAACTATCCCCGAACGCCATAGCGTGTTTTGCAATCTTCGAATGGGCAATGCGAGACGAAGGTTGCGAAGGGAGGGCAAAAATCTTCGCAGCACTCCACAAGGCTTCTTGCTAGCCAAAGACTTACCAGGGCTCCCGAGGAGAGAAAATAGTAATTGCCTTCGGTAGTATTAACTTCCGGCTCTGGGATGAGTACCAGACTCGATTTCCAGCGAAGGCCATCAACGCCAGATCGTATATGGACTGGATTCTTCATTGGTTCTATGCCGAAGTTTGAGCGGACAGCACGTTGGCCGAGCCCCTTCAAGACATATTTTTCCGGAGAGAAGCAGAAGTTCATCTAGACCCAGGCCAGCTCGAAGCTCACCTCAACCTACTTCAAACATAAGTCGTTGCATGAGCATGCGGGACTTAGCGGAGGAGTTCATTGGGCTCCGAATTCCGCCTCTGATGGCCAACTGGCCTATTAACTTCGAAGAGAATCCAGAGGGTGGACTCCGAGAGATCTCTTCAAGTACTGCAGGTAACTTCGGAGACTCTGCAAAATATTTTATATGCAATAATTTCATAAAAAATGATATAACTAAGATAAATTTTATCTTTCAGCACCACATGCCACCTTGACATGGAAGCAAGTTGTACGGGCTTCGAAGAAGATCCTCGGAGCCCCTACCCTCGCTGAGAAGGAATTGAGGGTGAAACTAGTGGGCAGTTGGGAGCAGTTAAACCGAGTATGGAGTGTACTCGGAGTTGACGCTCCTTCCCTTTTGGACTGGAGCACATCTGAGCCAGGTCCTAAGAAGAGGTAAGCTGAAGCTAGGACTTCGGCGCAGGCCAAGACACCTGTGAAGAAGTTGGCCCGAAAACTGAAGTTTGTGGCCCCTTCCAAGTCCTCTACTTCATCTTCGGAGTCATCTGAAGATGAAGGACACATAGAAATACAGAGGGGGTTCGAAGCCCTTATTACCGAGGATGAAAGGGTGCACGCGGAGGTTGAAGTTCCCACCGAGGGCGACGTAGCGGCCGTGCCTGCTGCAAAGGACAACCTCGAGCAGGCAGATACTTTGAATGTCCTGTCTGGACAAGAGGCCCCTACTGCGGAAGAAGGCGGAGTCGGGATGACAAATGATCAAGTCTCGGCTCCGGACAAAGTGATAACTGCGGTTCTTGGAGAAATTTCAGCAGCTAATCCTTCGGTCTCCAGCTCTGAATCCGAGGAAAACTTCGAAGAGGCATTCGAGCCTCCGAGTAGTCCCATACTCATCCGGTGATAGAATGTCGAAGGTAAACCTCAGTAGAGTACTTTTCCTTTCTTTTCTTGTCCTGCAAAGTTTATGCAATATATAGTACCTTTGATTTTTTCAGGATCAACCCCAATGGAGATGGCCCCTGCCACGAAGACTGCGCCCGAAGCTTCAAAATCTCCGAAGTCAATTCTGGAGGAGGCCATAAGAATGGGGCCTGGAAAAGGTAAAGGAAAGGGGAACCTTTGCCTGCTCTGACTTCTGGATTAACCCTGTTAGAGTCTACCGACGGAAGCCAGTCTACGGAAGGGGGCCAATCCATAGAGGTCTCTGGAACATGGCACTGCGCTCTGGTCCTTCTCAGAGTGAAGATGATCAAAGAGCCTTGTCAAGGCTCCCCCTCCTAGCTCCTTATCTAGAGCGAAGGACTGGGCTTCGGACTTTGCTAGAGCCTCTGGCTCGGGCTAATCGTGAAGTTGGGGAGACCGACTTGGTAGCTATTCTCGGGGAAGGTAAGGGGTCGGAGTTGGATGCGGCCTTAGAGCAGGCAGCCTATCAGGTACGAAGTATCTGCAACAACAGAGTTAGTTTAAACATGTAAATAGTTTGCTTACATTGCTCTTTTCTTCCTTCACAGCAAATAGTCTTGGCCCGAGCTGCGGCAGTATCAAACGAGCAAGAGTTAATCGACTCAAGGAGAAGATAACTGCCCTTCAGGGGAGTCTTGTCAGCTCCGAGGTTCGGACCTCTGGTTTGGATGAGATGGTGGCCGCAGAAAGGAAAGCCAGACTTGGTTTAGAGGCTACCAATCGGAAGCTTGAAGCTGAACAGATCATGCTTCGGGCCGAAGTGGAAAAACTATGGAGGGAGCAGGTGACCGCAGGAGCTGAGCTGGTTAAGCTCTAAGAGGAGCATCTGAAGTTGTCGTAGGAGGCCAACAGTCTACTTGGATAGAAGAACTCCTTGGTTATGGAGGCAACTAGGCTATCTTCTTTGATAGACGAGCTATCTTCGTCGAAGGATATTTTGTCTAAAGACAAGGCGAAGTGTGAGAAGGTAGCCTTAGAAACCATGGACAACCTTCGAGGCGTCTTGGAGTACTTCGGCACTTCTTGAACTTTACCTTCAACTGCGACATCCCTCTGCTACGAAGATTAAAGATGATCCAAGCGACAGCGAAGACTATGAAGACAGCGGGTATTCAGTATGGAGAAATCTCCGGCCAAGTAGCTCCTCTCGGATTACTTCGCTACTATGAGGATTTAGGGCTATCAGTAGCACCAGAACAGAATTGACTCCTATCAACGTCGGTGATGACCGGCTCTTAACTCCTTCCACCGATGTGGCTGCAGCTTGGGAAGCCTTCCAACAATCTTGGAGAGCTGAAGGCCGATCAGCGATCAAGACCTAGATTGACGAACGACTTCACCAAAAGCAAGCGCGGTCGCAACCTTCGAGCAGTCAGCCCCCTTCGGACCTGAAGGTCTAGTTCTCCTTAGGGCCCCGATTATGTAAAAATTTATGCTTTTATCCTTTATGAATGAAAAGCCTTATTTGGAAATGTTTTTAGGCTTTCCAACCTTTTTTGGATGACCTCGAAGTGCTAGAGGTTAACGAAGAGCTTCGCCTGCTATGGGCTACCTTCGAATCTCTAAGACCTCACAAACGCCCTCGATTTTCAATTCCTCGAGGAAACTCCGGTGAAGTTATGCCCGAAATATGTAAAGATATATTATCTTATATTAAAAAAGAGGAAAAAGAAGTTAGTTTAGAACTTTCGTCTTTTGAAGACATTGAATGGTCCAAAGAAGAAAATACCACTGAAGAGCAAGTAGAAAAGAGCCCTAAACAACTTCGACGCTGGGAAAGAAGCCTCGAGCGACTTCGAACCTGGGCCAAACTTCAGCAAGAGCAGAAGGACTTTCGAGCTTCTAAAGGAGGGAAAAGGGTTAAACGTAAAGTTATTAAAACTCCTGGCTCTGGAACGAGTCGCCTTCGAAGTCGTTCTAGTTTCAACAATAGCTCTAGGGATCGAAGAGGTCTTCGTTTCCTTCTCGGTATAGACACAAATTTTTCATGATGTAATGTAATCTGTTTGAATGATAAAGATTAAAGTTTCAAAATTGTCTCCCTACTTCCTAGCCCCTCTTTGGGTGTAAGCAACTTCGAAATTTGGTCGAAGGTGGTTACGTGCAACGAAAATAACATTAGCTAGGAGTACAATTTTTGAGGCTCAGAGCCCCTTATCAAATTAGAGATTTACTAAGATCTCAAAAATGTCTTCGACTCTACTAACTCGAAGTCTGAAAACTGATAACTTAGTACCTTTTTGTCTGAATGTAGTCACTTCAGACTCTTTTTCGGATACGTTAGCATCCGATAAAAATGGTCGCTTTGGACTCTTTTTATAGACGTTTCAAGCTATTAGCTCAAAGTCTGTTTTGTTTGGCCTCCTTCGTCTCTTTTTGCGAATGCTATCAAACCAGTGGTTTGGAATTTGCATAGTGGTCTCCTTGGACTCTTTTTATGGATGCTTTCAAGCCGGAGCTCGGAATCCATATCATTTGGTCTCCTTGGACTCTTTTTACGAATGCTATCATGCCGGTGGCTTGGAATCCGTTTTTTGTGACTTTCCCACCTCGTCAGAAGCTTCGAACCAGTGGTTCAAAGTCTGTAAAATTGGTTCAAATGAATGACACTTCCCTCACAGCCAACTTCATTCCTCCAGTGCGTCCACTAGAAGTATGAAGTGTTTGAGAGGTAGGCATTATCTGAACCGCGAGCTTTATTTATTCAGAAGGTGTTTACAGATGATTACAAGGAGCCCCTATGCAAAATATCGCTTTAGTTGCTTCGCATGCCAGGCATGCTTTAACTCTTCACCTTCTAAATTAGCTAGTTTAAAAGAACCAGGGCGTCCTAAACGTAGAATGATGTATGGACCTTCCCACTTATTTCCTAATTTCCCTGGTGCTATGATGCTTCACAAAACTAGATGACCTGGTTTAAGTTCATTAAGCTTAACCTTCGGGTCATACCAAGTCTTCGTTTGATGTTGATATTTCGACAAATTTGCAATAGCTCGAAGCCTTGTTTCTTCCGTTAAATCTAGCGAATCTTGCCTTTCACCTTCTATTTCAGGTTCGGTGGTGCGAAGAGATCCTCCTCTGAGCTTCGTCGGCGTCATAGCTTCATCTCCGAATAATAATCTCAAAGGAGTAAAACCTATAGACCTCGTTTGAGTGGTCTGAATGGACAATAAAATCTCCGTGAGTTCCTCAGTCCACAGCCCCTTTGCTAATCCTACTATTCTTCGATTCAGCCCTGATAAAATATTACCATTAGCCCATTCGACAGCTCTGTTAGACTGAGGATGACGCACAACTGCAAAACATATTTGTATGCCAAGGTCTTCGCAAAACTTCCTGAAGGGCTCTGCTTCAAATTGTGTCCCATTGTCGACTGTGAGCTATCGAGGCACTCCGAACCTGCATATAACATTCTTCCAAAATAATTTTTGTACATTATTCGAAGTGATAGCTATGAGGGGTTCTGCTTCGACCCACTTGGAAAAATATTCAATTGCTACCACTGCAAATTTCAGATTTCCTTTTGCTACTGGGAAGGGGCCAATGAGATCCATGCCCCATCTGGCCATAGGCCAAACCGGAGCAATGACTTGAAGAGTCGTTTGCGGACGATGACTTCGTCTTCCCATCCATTGACAACCTTGGCAAGTGTGGACTAAGCTCTCCGCATCAGCTACTATTGTAGGCCAATAAAGCCTCTGGCGAAGTGTTTTTCTACTAAAGCTTGGGGGGCAGATGGCTACCACAAAGGCCTTTGTGAATTTCTCGAAATATCTCTTGACCTTTGGCTTGAGAAATACATCGGAGTAGGGGGGAACATACTCTGGCCTTCTAAAGAATACCATTGATTACATGATAATTCTGAACTCTTAGCTTCAATCTTGAATGTTGTGGGCCTTCAGGTAAAGTTGCTTCACCTTGCAACAACCCCATGAGTCAACTCCGCTAGTCAGTGTTTGGAATGCAAAGAACCTCTGCAGGAGGAATTTGTTGCACCGAAGGTGAAGTAAGTTCTTCATAAAAGGATCCTTCTAGAATATCCATGGCTCCGGCAACAACTTTTGCTAGGGTATCAGCTTGTGCATTTTCAGCTCTTGGTATACTTCGGATGAAATCCCTTTGAATGTTGCTTCGATCTTATGGATCTCTTCCAGATATTTTGCAAGCTGCGGATGCCGGACTTGAAAACTTTTGTCAATGTGCCCTGCTACAATTTGAGAATCTATTTTGATAACAACTCTTGTATCAAAATTCCTTCATACTCCGCTATATTATTGGTGGACATAAAGTTGAGCCTTGCGGAGTACATCGCTCTTTGCCCTGAAGGCAAAATTATGACTGCTCCAATACCTGCTCCAGACGCTTGAAAAGCTCCATCGGAGTATATGGTCCAAATTCCTTCGTTTGATTTCTCTGGAGCCCATACTGCGGATGGAGTCCACTCTACCACAAATCTGCCACCACTTGTGACTTGATTGATGTCCTTGCTACGAAGGAGATTCCGAAGGGTGCTAGTTCAACAGCCCATTTTCCAATTCTTCCCATATAATCTTTGCTTCGGAGTATATCTCCCAAGGGATACAAAGTTGGTACAATCACATTATGTGCTAGAAAATAATGTCTCAATTTCCTCGAAGCCATTATCATAGCATAGGTGAACTTCTCAAGCTCAAAATATCGTGTTTTTGCTCCCGACAATGCTTCGGATACAAAATAGACTGAATTTTGTAACAACTTCCCATTGAAATCAACTTCTCTCACAAGGACTGCACTGACAGCGGAACCAGTAGCTGTAAGGTAGAGGAGTAGGGTTTCATCCGCAACGGGCACAGTGAGTGCAGAGAGGTTGCTGAGATAATTTTTAATATCATCAAAACTCTTTTGACACTCTGGTGTCCATGCAAAATCTTCGGACCCTTTCAGTGCTTTGAAAATAAGCAAACTTCTCTCTGAAGACCTTGCTAGAAATCTGCTAAGTGCTGCTAGACGGCCAATTAGCTTTTGCACCTGCTTTAAATTTTCTGGAGGATCCATCCTTTGTAATGCAGTTATTTGAGTAGGGCTAGCTTCAATTCCTCTACTCGAAACTAGATATCCTAACAACTTTCCAGCCTGAGCCCCGAAGATACATTTTTCGGGGTTGAGACGGACTCCACATGGCCGAAGGCTATCGAACGTTTCTGCTAAGTCTAGGCTATGTTAGTGCTTTAAAGCACTCTTTATTACAATATCATCCATATAGGCTTCTACATTGCAGCCTATTTGATGACCTAAAGCTTTAGCAATTAACCTCGAAAAAGTTGCCCCAGCATTTCGTAAACCGAAAGGCATTCTTACATAGCAGAAGACTCCTGAAGGAGTTACAAAGCTTGTTTTGATTTCATCTTCACGCTTTAACCAGATTTGATGATAGCTAGAATACGCGTCGAGGAAGCTTAATAACTCCGAACCAGTGGTGTAGTCAACTAATTGATCAATTCGGGGCATGGGATAGGGGTCACGGGGGCATGCTTTATTCAAGGATGTAAAATCAATACACATGCGCCACTTCCTGGAAGATTTCTTTCTGACGAAAACTGGGTTGGCTAACCACTCCATATGAGCTACTTCTCTGATGATCCCAGCCTTCAGCAATTTTTCCACTTCTGCTTTAGCAAGGATGGCCCTCTCTACGGATAACTTCTGAAGTTCTTGTCGAACAGGTCGAACCCTCGGGTTCACAAGCAAGCTATGCTCAATGATATCTCGACTAACTCCCGGAATGTCTTCATCAGACCAAGCAAAGACATCCAAATTTTCTTCAACTACCTTTTCTAACGAAGTAGCGATTTCTGGAGGCAAATCTTTACCGAACTGAAAAGAATAGTCTTTGCCATCTTTGACAATAACCTTCGTTATAATTTCTCCATCGGAGGTGGGTCTTGGGAAGGACTTCTTCGAAGGTTCACCTAGAGCAGAGATATCCTCTGGATTACCTTGTACATTGTTCACTTGTCTCGGGTCGAGAGGGGGACCATGACCATATTCTGCTCTTGGCACAGTGGCTTGATCTCCGAAGACAGTGAGTACTCCCGCTTGTGTGGGCATCTTCATACATAAAAGTTATGATGCATCATGGCTTCGAACTGATTTAACATGCCCCTTCCGAAGATAACATTATATGCATAAGGGGCATCTACAACATCAAAAATCACTTCCTCCGTCCTTGCCAGTAGCCCCTCTCCGAAAGCAACCTCTAGACCTATCTGGCTGAGGGCATCAAGAGGGGGTCCTACGAAGACTTGCAAGGGACGAGCTGCGGGGAGGAGATGTTTCCTGGAGATACAGAGCTGATCAAAGGCTTGAACAAAGATGATATCTGCTAAACTCCCTCCATCGATCAGCACTCTCCAGACTTCAGTCCCTGCTATATTGGCAGTAATAACAAGGGGATCTGCATGTGGAAATTTTATACCAGTTGCATCATCTGCAGAGAAAGATATCGGCACATGGGACCACTCGGGCATGGTAGCTCTAGACAAAGAAGTTCCAATATGGCCCACTTCCTGGACATATTCTCTTCGTTGTCTCTTCGACATGTTGCCGAGGGTCCCTCCTCCAGAAATGGGGAGGACTACCCTTTTGCCTCGATCTTGGCCATATTCCTTCTTCGGAGGTGGCATAATATTGACCACCGGAGGTGCCTTTTGGGGTCGAAGTTGTCTACGCGTGCGACAACCTGCACAGGCTTCGCACGTGCCTCGGAAGGGACTCAGTCAGCAGTGCCTCGACCAGAGGTTCTTTCGAGGTACTCGCCTCTTAAAGTGAGTATAGACTTGCACGCATCAGTAGCATGACTTCGATTTTCACCAAGAACACAGAAGAAGAAGGCCTGGGCTTTGCCAGCCGGCTTCCCTAGCGGCCTCCAGCCACTAGTCTTGCTTCCCGGAGCTTGTAGATTTCTAGAGGCAAATTTCATCGGAGGAGCAATGTTCAGGACTTCAGAAAGAGGATGCTTTTGCCCCCGACGCCTTTCATGCTGGACCTCGATGCTAGGCCCCTACGAAGGTGTTGGACTCTTTACTTCAAGCTTGACTTCTTGCAGGATTGATGGAGTTGAAGCTGTTCTTTAGAGCCACCCTTCTTCTGACCTAGCATATTCTTCAAAATAAGCCATCAGCTGAGCTACAGAGGACATCTGTTTCCGATGGAGTTTATCAAGGAGGCCCGCATGGGTAACTCCCTCTCGGGCTGCATCAACCAGGAGGACGTAGACAGCCCCCGTATTTGCGACTTCGTATGAGCAAAGCGCTTGAAAAATTGTCTTAAAGTTTATCCAGGTAGCTGCTTCACATGGAAAATACTTCCAGTAGACATTGGGGGTACGAAGGTAGCCTAAAAGTTACTTATAAACTTCTTCCTTAATTGCTCCCAGGTTCTAATTTATCCCGGCTTCAAGAACCAAAACCAACGCAAAGCCACCCCTTCGAGAGCAAGAGGGAAACACTTGGCCATGGTGTCTCGAACTCCTCCACTGGCCTCAATTGCCAAAGCATAGAACGGGAGAACTCCTCGGGGTCCTCCTCTCTGGAGTACTTACAGAGCTTCGAAGTTTTGAACTTAGGGTCGAAGCGCACTTTTTGTAACTCGGGATGCAGCGGAGACTCGCTATCAAAGGAAGCATTCTCTGGGGCTTCAGGATAAGGAAGATCATCGTCTTGAGGCACTTCAGGAATGACCGGGGTGGCCTAAAATGAAGCCTATCTGTGGCTTCTTGCCTCCACCTCGCCACTTTAGCTTGGAGACCGGCCATCTGGGTCACCATGTCGCCAAGACCGTCTTCATTTCTTCCGGAAGGATCTTCCGGGTCTTGAGAACTGTACATGTCAGTTCGAAGCGGAATCGGAGTTGGAGGAGGGACTCCGTCTGGTCGAAGCATAGATGGAGTTGGAGGAGGAACTCCGTATGCTCAAGGAAGGGAATTCCCTTCAGGGGTATGAGGTGGAGGAATTACCGAAGGTCCTCCGACCTCAACTATATTCGAAGATCTTGCTCCGGAGATCCGAGGGGACCTCCGAGTAGGACTACCACCTGAACTCCACTTAGGAGGCATGGTTTTGAGAACATGGTAGAGAACGAATTTTTTTGGACTAGGTTTACCATGGACGGCGTCAACTATTGGCGTAAAAGATTACGCTAACAGGTTTTCAGATATTAGAAACTAACAAACGAAGTGTTTGTGGAATGAACTATTTCAAGCCTCCGAATTGGATAATAGCTCGAAGCAGTTCAAAGTTGCGTATTGAATAACTGAGTATTTGATCCCTATTACAGGGTAAAATGGGGGGTATTTATAGGTAAAAATCTTAAGGAAAAGACCTTTTTACCCCTCAATTACAACCGACATAGTGGAGACTATTCGGTACCCCTAATAGGGTTAAAATGGTAAAAGCCTAATCTAATCAGAAAGAAGATAAGTCTTCCATCCTTGCTGGCAGATAAGCTCTCTGAAGATTCGACCTTCGAAGTTACACTCCGAACAGAAGTCTGAATTGATTCTTCGAACTTGATCATGTACTAAACCGGAGTTAATACTGGAACTTCGATTTAGTAGATTGCCTTTGCCTTATTACTGTAGAGACCCCGAGGATGAAGTATTTCCTCCCAACAACCGGCGATCATTCTAACTCAGTCGATGTCTTCAAGATATTGATACGATGCATCCTTAAAGAACACTGACCTAACCAATATGATCATCAGGATGGCAGGACTCACCTCTTCGCTAGAGATCAAAATGATGCAGCCCAGCTTTGAGTGCCAAATCCCACCAGGATTAACCTTAGTAAGCCAAGGGTGGTGATGCTCCGAAAAGTTGTTGTTTGTAGAGTTGTGTTGTTTTTAACCTAGCTATAGATACATATTTAAAGTCTGGAGACTTGTCATCCAAGCAATCAATATTGTAATTGATTCTGGATCATCCTTATATTCTCTCTCCTTCATCGGCTCCTGCATGTCTGATCATATTGTAACAACATGGACGAACTTATTCGACCACCTTTCACTAGACCTCTTTGACTTATGTTGAATATGCAAAATATTTAGTGGGCTCGGGCTTTACAAAATCTTGGCATCAACACTTTGTTTCCACGCTTTGTTTCATCTACACCTGGGAGGCATTCATTGGCCCTGTTGCATAAGGACGTTATCCTATCGACCCTGTTCAACCCGATAGCGTGGGCATGGTCATCGGCCCCATGTCTTATACGCATGCTTATTCCTGCCACTTTATTCTTGCCACAGTCATCGGCTTGACAACCGATCAGTGCTGCTACTAACAATATCTTTTATGATTCCTTATCAGTTGCAGGGTCAAACTGATTGGCACGCTCAGAACCTTCTAACATTATAGGACCTAAACTAGAGTTAAGCAGATCTTCCAGGCCATGCGTGTAACCAAAAAAGACACCATCATGCTTTTTGTCATGCCCGGTGGGGCTTTCTTCGTATCACTCATCTATGGCGGGCGAAATCATGACAATAACATCATCCCGGTCACCATGGATGCTTTGACTGACGAATAGAAAGCGGAGGTACTGGATCACATGGAAATCTACAAGAAATTGTGCCTCGATGCCTTCAGCATGACTCGATCTGGTCTTGTCTAGAGGAGTCAGTTGCTGAGGCTAGACATAATCGATGAGATTCCTTAGTAGATTGAAAGTCTGTGGGTCACTTTTTAGGAAGCTGTCGACAACGCTCTGCATCATGATCTAATCAATCAGTTAGAGGTATTGGTTAATACCTTGCACAGGTTGATCAAGAAGATGGTTTACAGAACAATTGATCAAGAGTTGGCATAGGGCCTAGTGTACTTCTCAACCAATCCTCCGCGCCTGCTGCAAAAGCGACAACACAATCGGTCGGCACCAACACCGCAAGGGCCAATAAGATAGGGCCCGCCGAACACTTCGTTCGGTCGGGAGACAGATGTGAAAGCTCTGTTACCCATGCCCACGCTCCTTGGGGTGAGTAGATAGGATCCATCCTAGAACACTCACCCCTTCAGTAGGGGTACACCACAATCCTAACCTTTGGCCGCACTGTAGGGGTCGATTCGGCAAGACGTACCCCAGCCCATATACGGAATCGTTAGGAACATGCTGCTAGATCATGTGCCACCAAGGGAGCACCTGATGGCATTCCTCAAGGGTACCATCAGACCACGTACTATGGATTACCTCCCTACTCAAATGAAGAACAAAGATTTGTTCAGCTAGATCAGTATTAGTAGCCCCCAACGACTGATTGATATCTTGCGTCGAACCAGCAATAAGATGACTAAGCGGATCAAATTATTGAGGTGATTCGGTACCAATTTGAGCTCAAGCCCAAGGACCGGGCCTACATGTGTTGGTGATCATACCCAGATGATGAGGACATCAATACGGCCAATACACCCACACTTGAGTACTAAGGACCGATGACTCGTGCTCGAGTTTGTCAACTTAATGATCAAGTGAATTCGGTCCTTGCTACCGCTGATTTGGTTGGGAAGCTCAAAATACCCACTCAACCCCACACACATCTGTATTCCATCCAATGGTTCAATTGTTGTCGTAAGTTGATGGTATGTAAGACTGTCTGAATACAATTTTTAGTAGGAAATTATCATGATAGTGCAAGCTTCGATGTCGTACCCATGCAAGCATGTTTGTTACTTTTGGGTAGGACGTGGCAATATGATAAGGATGCTCTACATCATGAGAGGACTAACACTTACGTTTTCACTCACAATGCTAGAAAAATAGAACTCCTATCAATGACTCCAGCTGAAATTTTAAAAGATAGTGTCACTTAGATACTTTGAGATCCGTTAAGCAACATACTAGTGAGACCATTGACTCTTACATTCAAAGGTTCCTACAAACCAAAAGCCAATACTATAACTTGACTATTAGTGATAGAGACTTGGCTGATCTTGCACTTGATGGTTTGTTTGTCCACATTAAAGAAGCTATGCATGGTCAGACTTTCAGGGATATTGGTCAGGTATTACGAAGCGTTCTGGCTATTTAAACAAGAGTCGTGGACAAGGGCAAATCCAAGGATGACTTAGAAGAGAATGACGGTGAGCGATCATCTGGCAAAAGTAAGAAATTTGATGTCTATACAACTGAATGAACTTGGACTGATGAAGGAGATCCATTCATGTGCTTTAGTTCGAAGCCGACACCTCAAAAGAGTTCAAGAGGTAAGTATACCTTTGATCTAACCAAGTGTGATAAAATATTTGACTATGTTTTTGAGAAGGAACAGATCAAGGTGCGTGAAGGCCAAGTCATCCCATCGGCACAAGAGCTAGGGGGTCGTACGTACTATAAGTGGCATGACTCTTATACTCATTCTATTAATAAGTGTTATGTTTTCTGCCAACAGGTTCAATCGGCTATTAATGAAGGATGATTGAAGTTTGAAAATGATCCTTCTCTCCTTACTATTGATTGCGACTCCAAAGTATTGATTCGGCCCGATAAAGCCAAATCAATTAGAGGGAATAATATTATAGTTGGAGAGCCTTGGTCTGATACACATAATTCTATGGACAAATAGAAGACGCTTGGTGACAAGACGGCTAGGCGACCGAGAGTTACTTTTGATGCACTATTGAAGAAGTATGAGCATATGGCCGAAAAAAGAGTGAATAATCGGCCTAATAATGTAGAAAGACCAAGTTCGACTCCTAAGAAAGGATTTCGTCATATCCCTCAGTCATTGGAGCCTTTAACACCGTTTTACTCATATAGTTTTCCAATGATGTCAAGGGATGCATACCCAATGACCCAATATGATTGTCCTTTTCGATACTTTGCCCCATGGATGACGGTCTTGCCACCCCAAGTGTCATTCCACTAAGAACCAACAAAGCCAAAGAGATCAGAAATGAGGCAAAGGAATGATCGTAGTGATGGTCGTGCTCAAACAAAGAGTCGACCTAAGTCGTCGAATATGAAGGGAAGGGACTAAGGAGGTAAATGCAATGAGGCAACCGTTGTTAATATAATAGGTTTCCACAACGTCCCAATCTCTGAAGAAGTCCTTTCGGAGCAAGGCAGAAGTGAATTGGAGAAAACAGTTGAGGGTGACGTCGGTCTTACCAAGTCCTCACAGTCAGTCCGACCGACCACACTCTACCGGTCTGACTGGCCTACTATGGCTGGTCCGATCGCCCTTTTTTAGACTCCCGACAAAAGCCAGTTTGACCGGCCTCGTGAGGCCGGTCTGACCGAAAGCATACAAGAAGACAATCATGATAAGTGCAAAATTGTTGAGACTGATTCGGGTACTTCCCATTCGGCTAAAAATTCTAGGAGTAAGTTTGTGGCCCTAGGATCGAATCCACTACCTTCGTGAGTACCTCCGAGAATGACCAAGTCTAAAAAGAAACACCTACAACATCTTCATGCCGAACACCTTAAAAAGAAGAAGGCTGAATAGTTCGAGGGTAACCTACTTAATGAGTCCAAATCCTTAGCAAAGGTGCGATGGGTGTGGATACCGAAGTTGGTTGAAGAGCCATGTTCAAGCCTCGTTGAGTAAAGAGTAGATCCCACAAGGGACTAGGGGCAAAAATAATAAGAGTACTAAAGGCCGAGTTGATAGCGAAATTCAATGCTTAGTCCCCTAGTTTGTGATTTTATATTGAGTTATGCAAATCGTCCTCAATAGTTTAGATCTTCTAAGTTGTGAGGTGGACGATTTGGTTGATGAACAAATGACGAGTATTTCTTAAGGGCATATTAATGCACTTGAAAAATCGTATGGATGATAGTAGTGATCATCCTTACACCTGAGAGATTATACTTTTGGCTCACTAGTTTTCCAAAAGGCAGGGGCATGTGTTGACGCCCAAATTTGGCACCAATTTGGAGTAGAACAAGTGCTAGTCAAGTTTGGAACAAATTGGAAATTCTATGCGTAGGTCGGTCCAACCTTTTCTGCATGGTTGGTACGACCATAGTGGTGTCACCGGTCCAACTGACAATACATGGCTGGTCAGACCTCCCATGTACCATCGGTCCAACCTCCCATGTAATGTCGGTTCAACCTTCAGGATTCCAACACTCTGAGTCCGAGTTAGTTACAACTAAATCTCCTGTTTCTTTGTGTAAACCCAAGATATTTCGTATCTAAATCAACCTCTAACCACCGTGGGACATGGATAACATCCAACTCTTGCACGACCAACCCCTATATAAAGGGCCAAGGCTGATTCATGCCAACCCCCCTGGCGGCACTACATTGAATCATTCTTTTCGCTTTCAATCTACTGTCTCTCTTTATCCCTTGCCCTAGCATTATTTTCCATTCTCTAGCATTAGCCCTAGTAGTAGATCATTGTCAATTTGATCCGTAAATTGTCCGTATTTCGCCACGTTATCGTGAGTTCTTTGTGGGTTTGATCTGAAACCTCTCGTTTTACCCTCATTACGGGTTTTTATCGATCTAATCTAGTGATTCCATCCCCGGACCGAGTTGCTACTATTTTTACGTGTTTTGGAGGAGGAAAAGTGCTCATCTTCATCGGTAAGAACCCCCTGCACCAAGCCCTCACTGTCGGCATGTCTGCTGACAAACCGAGGTGCTCACTGCGTTTGCCGAGATGAACGATCGCCACCACAATAGCCGTATAGCTATGACCCGCTCTAGTCTAGCTATTGTTGGATCAAAGGAATGTTGGATTCCTTTTCACCAGAACTCTCAGAGTTCAAAGCCTATTTGGCACTCAGGCATCCGCGAGTCAATTACTTTGGCTAAAGCAACCATGATTCGCTCTGGCATAGTCACTGTGAAGGTCACTCATTTGCCTGGGGGCTCTAACGAGCACTTATCTTTGACCGACTACCACGTGAACCGCCAGCATATTATTAAAAGCATAACCCTGCTAATGGCGCACTGAGAATCGCTCCGCCAGTTTCCATATCGCGATTGTCAAAATCCGCTGCCATGCAGAAGGGACTCACCGCCTGACACGCCCGTCGCTTCTGCACCATTTATGGCTTCGCCATGATTTTCTCCACCAGACTCCATAGGGCAAAATTTGCGGGATTTAACAATCCCACCATCACCGTCGGCTCGGGGCCACCAAGATAAGTCTCCAATTCTCCATACTTTAAATTTCAATTTGATACGTCATTCAAATTTGGAATTTATTCACTTATAAGAACGAGTATTAGAGCAGTAGCAGTTTTTCCCACTCTGTATCCACGATCCACTCTAGCTGAGTCATTGGAAGGCCCATCTACTTCCGAGTGCTTAACATGTTTGTGGCTCTTAAGCATTGTCCTTGGGACCTGCCGCGGTCTTCCTACTCTGTATCCACGATTATCTCTAGCTGAGTTAGTGAAGACCCTTTCTTGGAATGCTTAACGATAGCCTTCTTTTGGAAATATCCTCTATATAATTTCACGATCGATTACTCTATATCCATGATCTGCTCTGGCTGAGTCGGGTCGATCGGATTCCGGACGAGTTGCCTCTACCGATTGGTTCCCAATGATTCATGCAGTCTATGAAAGTGCTTACGGTTCAAAAAAGCGTGTATGTGGAAAGCGTTTTCCCTGCGCTAGCGAGCCTGCACTATGGCCAAGGGATCACAACCAGTCGGATTGCATACAAAAATATAAAGTGACCAAGCAACATTATGTTACATGTCATGAAAATATGTCACTCATATTTTTGTCACCCGGTAGGTGCAAGAGGAGCAGGAGGATAATATTCAATATCACCAGTCAATGTGTCAGCAGCCTCCTCAACTTCGACATAAACTCATTGGGCATCGGCCTCGCTGAAATGCGCTAGCCACCCCGCTTGGATGAGATCCAGTCGGAAGGTCAAGTAAAGTGCCCAGACAACCCCCAGCGCATGAGTGGTTGTTATCTTTGCGAAGTCCTAAGCCAACCACTTCATACGTCCTTCAGCACCATCTAGCCGAGCAAATGACTCTTCCGCCGACCACCGAGTGCTCGGGGGCTCATCATCAACCATTCGGATCATCGCCTCCATGCATGACTGTTGGCGCAAAGGTTTACGCTAACAGGTTCTCGAAGATTAAGAACTAACAAACGAAGAGTTTGTGAAGCGAACTATTTCAAGCCTCCGAATAGTATAATAGCTCGAAGTAGTTCAAAGTTGTGTATTGAATAGCTGAGTATTCGATACCTATTACATGGTGAGAAGGGGGGTATTTATAGGTAAAAACTCTAATAAAGAGACCTTTTTACCCCTCTGTTACAACTGACATAGTGGAAACTATTTCGGTACCCCTAATAGGGTTAAAATGGTAAACGACTAATCTAATTAGAAAGAAGATAAGTCTTCCATCCTCGCTGGCAGATAAGCTCTCTGAAGATTGAACCTTCGAAGTCTTACTCCGAACAAAAGCCTGCATGGATTCTCCGAGCTTGATCATATGCGAGGCCGGAGTTAATACTTGAACTTCGGTCTAGTAAATTGTCTTTGTCTTATAACTGTAGAGACCCTAGGGATGAAGTATTTTCCCCCAATAGTAGCCCCTCGAATACGCTTCTCCGAATGATCTGTAAAGTTAGGAAAGCAATATACGCAAGAAACATAGTCATGCTCAGGGGCTTAATAAAATATACCAACTTTGGAAGTATTCAGAAATTTACAAACTTCGAATCGACTTCCATGCGAAGGTTTCATCAAAGCAGCTCCGAAGACAATTTTTGCGAAGCTGAAAAGACCGTTAGAGTCACAAAAATAGTTGTTACTCTTTTCTTTCAAAAGGAGTTATGACATTGCTTCGTTTTTGGAAATGATAACGGTACAGAAGATGGAACGACATGTATGAACGGTAAAAATTTGTGAGTACAGGATATAAATAAAGGGGCAAAGGTGCATTCGAGATACTTTACTCACTGCTCCTGCATTAATCCCCTTCTAGCTTCCTAAGGTCTAGCTTCAAGCTTTCATTTCGTTCAACGGCGAAAACTAGTCACAAGGCTCCCGTAGCAGCTTCGACGTTGGCCAGGCAGGAAGCCATGGCGGCGGCAGCAGCGGCGGTGCCTGCGGGCAATCCCCATCCGGCTGGCCACCACGACCTCCTTACAGCGTCTTCCAAGTACTCGAACCAATCTTACAGCCTGGGGCCTTCAACCTGCACGAAGAAAACTATCGCGGCTGCGATTGCGGGGAAGATCAGTCTGGGGATCAAGATTCAAAAACCTGGCTAGGAATCAATCCCCTCGCCTCGAGCCGGAGAGGTAGTTGTATTCGAAGCATTCTTCGAGGCTGGGTTGGGGCTTCCCGTAGTAGACTTCCTTTTTGAGGTATTGGAACTTTTTCATGTTACTCTTCCTCAACTATCCCCGAACGCCATAGCGTGTTTTGCAATCTTCGAATGGGCAATGCGAGACGAAGGTTGCGAAGGGAGGGCAAAAATCTTCGCAGCACTCCACAAGGCTTCTTGCTAGCCAAAGACTTACCAGGGCTCCCGAGGAGAGAAAATAGTAATTGCCTTCGGTAGTATTAACTTCCGGCTCTGGGATGAGTACCAGACTCGATTTCCAGCGAAGGCCATCAACGCAAGATCGTATATGGACTGGATTCTTCATTGGTTCTATGCCGAAGTTGGAGCGGACAGCACGTTGGCCGAGCCCCTTCAAGACATATTTTTCTGGAGAGAAGCAGAAGTTCATCTGGACCCGGGCCAGCTCGAAGCTCACCTCAACCTACTTCAAACAATAAGTCGCTGCATGAGCATGCGGGACTTAGCGGAGGAGTTCATCGGGCTCCGAATTCCACCTCTGATGGCCAACTGGCCTATTAACTTCGAAGAGAATCCGGAGGGTGGACTCCGAGAGATCTCTTCAAGTACTGCAGGTAACTTCGGAGACTCTGCAAAATATTTTATATGCAATAATTTCATAAAAAATGATATAACTAAGATAAATTTTATCTTTCAGCACCACATGCCACCTTGACATCGAAGCAAGTTGTACGGGCTTCGAAGAAGATCCTCGGAGCCCCTACCCTCGCTGAGAAGGAATTGAGGGTGAAACTAGTGGGCAGTTGGGAGCGGTTAAACCGAGTATGGAGTGTACTCGGAGTTGACGCTCCTTCCCTTTTGGACTGGAGCACATCTGAGCCAGGTCCTAAGAAGAGGTAAGCTGAAGCTAGGACTTCGGCGCCGGCCAAGACACCTGTGAAGAAGTTGGCCCGAAAACTGAAGTTTGTGGCCCCTTCCAAGTCCTCTACTTCATCTTCGGAGTCATCTGAAGATGAAGGACACATAGAAATACAGAGGGGGTTCGAAGCCCTTATTACTGAGGATGAAAGGGTGCACGCGGAGGTTGAAGTTCCCACCGAGGGCGACGTAGCGGCCGTGCCTGCTGCAAAGGACAACCTCGAGCAGGCAGATACTTTGAATGTCCTGTCTGGACAAGAGGCCCCTACTGCGGAAGAAGGCGGAGTCGGGATGACAAATGATCAAGTCTCGGCTCCGGACAAAGTGATAACTGCGGTTCTTGGAGAAATTTCAGCAGCTAATCCTTCGGTCTCCAGCTCTGAATCCGAGGAAAACTACGAAGAGGCATTCGAGCCTCCGAGCAGTCCCATACTCATCCGGTGATAGAATGTCGAAGGTAAACCTCAGTAGAGTACTTTTCCTTTCTTTTCTTGTCCTGCAAAGTTTATGCAATATATAGTACCTTTGATTTTTTCAGGATCAACCCCAATGGAGATGGCCCCTGCCACGAAGACTGCGCCCGAAGCTTCAAAATCTCCGAAGTCAATTCTGGAGGAGGCCATAAGAATGGGGCCTGGAAAAGGTAAAGGAAAGGGGAACCTTTGCCTGCTCTGACTTCTGGATTAACCCTGTTAGAGTCTACCGACGGAAGCCAGTCTACGGAAGGGGGCCAATCCATAGAGGTCTCTGGAACATGGCACTGCGCTCTGGCCCTTCTCAGAGTGAAGATGATCAAAGAGCCTTGTCAAGGCTCCCCCTCCTAGCTCCTTTTCTAGAGCGAAGGACTGGGCTTCGGACTTTGCTAGAGCCTCTGGCTTGGGCTAATCGTGAAGTTGGGGAGACCGACTTGGTAGCTATTCTCGGGGAAGGTAAGGGGTCGGAGTTGGATGCGGCCTTAGAGCAGGCAGCCTATCAGGTACGAAGTATCTGCAACAACAGAGTTAGTTTAAACATGTAAATAGTTTGCTTACATTGCTCTTTTCTTCCTTCACAGCAAATAGTCTTGGCCCGAGCTGCGGCAGTATCAAACGAGCAAGAGTTAATCGACTCAAGGAGAAGATAACTGCCCTTCAGGGGAGTCTTGTCAGCTCCGAGGTTCGGACCTCTGGTTTGGATGAGATGGTGGCCGCAGAAAGGAAAGCCAGACTTGGTTTAGAGGCTACCAATCGGAAGCTTGAAGCTGAACAGATCATGCTTCGGGCCGAAGTGGAAAAACTATGGAGGGAGCAGGTGACCGCAGGAGCTGAGCTGGTTAAGCTCTAAGAGGAGCATCTGAAGTTGTCGTAGGAGGCCAACAGTCTACTTGGATAGAAGAACTCCTTGGTTATGGAGGCAACTAGGCTATCTTCTTTGATAGACGAGCTATCTTCGTCGAAGGATATTTTGTCTAAAGACAAGGCGAAGTGTGAGAAGGTAGCCTTAGAAACCATGGACAACCTTCGAGGCGTCTTGGAGTACTTCGGCACTTCTTGAACTTTACCTTCAACTGCGACATCCCTCTGCTGCGAAGATTAAAGATGATCCAAGCGACAGCGAAGACTATGAAGACAGCGGGTATTCAGTATGGAGAAATCTCCGGCCAAGTAGCTCCTCTCGGATTACTTCGCTACTATGAGGATTTAGGGCTATCAGTAGCACCAGAACAGAGGTGACTCCTATCAACGTCGGTGATGACCGGCTCTTAACTCCTTCCACCGATGTGGCTGCAGCTTGGGAAGCCTTCCAACAATCTTGGAGAGCTGAAGGCCGATCAGCGATCAAGACCTAGATTGACGAACGACTTCACCAAAAGCAAGCGCGGTCGCAACCTTCGAGCAGTCAGCCCCCTTCGGACCTGAAGGTCTAGTTCTCCTTAGGGCCCCGATTATGTAAAAATTTATGCTTTTATCCTTTATGAATGAAAAGCCTTATTTGGAAATGTTTTTAGGCTTTCCAACCTTTTTTGGATGACCTCGAAGTGCTAGAGGTTAACGAAGAGCTTCGCCTGCTATGGGCTACCTTCGAAGCTCTAAGACCTCACAAACGCCCTCGATTTTCAATTCCTCGAGGAAACTCCGGTGAAGTTATGCCCGAAATATGTAAAGATATATTATCTTATATTAAAAAAGAGGAAAAAGAAGTTAGTTTAGAACTTTCGTCTTTTGAAGACATTGAATGGTCCAAAGAAGAAAATACCACTGAAGAGCAAGTAGAAAAGAGCCCTAAACAACTTCGATGCTGGGAAAGAAGCCTCGAGCGACTTCGAACCTGGGCCAAACTTCAGCAAGAGCAGAAGGACTTTCGAGCTTCTAAAGGAGGGAAAAGGGTTAAACGTAAAGTTATTAAAACTCCTGGCTCTGGAACGAGTCGCCTTCGAAGTCGTTCTAGTTTCAACAATAGCTCTAGGGATCGAAGAGGTCTTCGTTTCCTTCTCGGTATAGACACAAATTTTTCATGATGTAATGTAATCTGTTTGAATGATAAAGATTAAAGTTTCAAAATTGTCTCCCTACTTCCTAGCCCCTCTTTGGGTGTAAGCAACTTCGAAATTTGGTCGAAAGTGGTTACGTGCAACGAAAATAACATTAGCTAGGAGTACAATTTTTGAGGCTCAGAGCCCCTTATCAAATTAGAGATTTACTAAGATCTCAAAAATGTCTTCGACTCTACTAACTCGAAGTCTAAAAACTGATAACTTAGTACCTTTTTGTCTGAATGTAGTCACTTCAGACTCTTTTTCGGATACGTTAGCATCCGATAAAAATGGTCGCTTTGGACTCTTTTTATAGACGTTTCAAGCTATTAGCTCAAAGTCTGTTTTGTTTGGCCTCCTTCGTCTCTTTTTGCGAATGCTATCAAACCAGTCGTTTGGAATTTGCATAGTGGTCTCCTTGGACTCTTTTTATGGATGCTTTCAAGCCGGAGCTCGGAATCCATATCATTTGGTCTCCTTGGACTCTTTTTACGAATGCTATCATGCCGGTGGCTTGGAATCCGTTTTTTGTGACTTTCCCACCTCGTCAGAAGCTTCGAACCAGTGGTTCAAAGTCTGTAAAATTGGTTCAAATGAATGACACTTCCCTCACAGCCAACTTCATTCCTCCAGTGCGTCCACTAGAAGTATGAAGTGTTTGAGAGGTAGGCATTATCTGAACCGCGAGCTTTATTTATTCAGAAGGTGTTTACAGATGATTACAAGGAGCCCCTATGCAAAATATCGCTTTAGTTGCTTCGCATGCCAGGCATGCTTTAACTCTTCACCTTCTAAATTAGCTAGTTTAAAAGAACCAGGGCGTCCTAAACGTAGAATGATGTATGGACCTTCCCACTTATTTCCTAATTTCCCTGGTGCTATGATGCTTCGCAAAACTAGATGACCTGGTTTAAGTTCATTAAGCTTAACCTTCGGGTCATACCAAGTCTTCGTTTGATGTTGATATTTCGACAAATTTGCAATAGCTCGAAGCCTTGTTTCTTCCGTTAAATCTAGCGAATCTTGCCTTTCACCTTCTATTTCAGGTTCGGTGGTGCGAAGAGATCCTCCTCTGAGCTCCGTCGGTGTCATAGCTTCATCTCCGAATAATAATCTGAAAGGAGTAAAACCTATAGACCTCGTTTGAGTGGTCTGAATGGACAATAAAATCTCCGTGAGTTCCTCAGTCCACAGCCCCTTTGCTAATCCTACTATTCTTCGATTCAGCCCTGATAAAATATTACCATTAGCCCATTCGACAGCTCTGTTAGACTGAGGATGACGCACAACTGCAAAACATATTTGTATGCCAAGGTCTTCGCAAAACTTCCTGAAGGGCTCTGCTTCAAATTGTGTCCCATTGTCGACTGTGAGCTATCGAGGCACTCCGAACCTGCATATAACATTCTTCCAAAATAATTTTTGTACATTATTCGAAGTGATAGCTATGAGGGGTTCTGCTTCGACCCACTTGGAAAAATATTCAATTGCTACCACTGCAAATTTCAGATTTCCTTTTGCTACTGGGAAGGGGCCAATGAGATCCATGCCCCATCTGGCCATAGGCCAAACCGGAGCAATGACTTGAAGAGTCGTTTGTGGACGATGACTTCGTCTTCCCATCCATTGACAACCTTGGCAAGTGTGGACTAAGCTCTCCACATCAGCTACTATTGTAGGCCAATAAAGCCTCTAGCGAAGTGTTTTTCCTACTAAAGCTTGGGGGGCAGATGGCTACCACAAAGGCCTTCGTGAATTTCTCAAAATATCTCTTGACCTTCGGCTTGAGAAATACATCGGAGTAGGGGGGAACATACTCTGGCCTTCTAAAGAATACCATTGATTACATGATAATTCTGAACTCTTAGCTTCAATCTTGAATGTTGTGGGCCTTCAGGTAAAGTTGCTTCACCTTGCAATAACCCCATGAGTCAACTCCGCTAGTCAGTGTTTGGAATGCAAAGAACCTCTGCAGGAGGAATTTGTTGCACCGAAGGTGAAGTAAGTTCTTCATAAAAGGATCCTTGTAGAATATCCACGGCTCCGGCAACAACTTTTGCTAGGGTATCAGCTTGTGCATTTTCAGCTCTTGGTATACTTCGGATGGAAATTCCTTTGAATGTTGCTTCGATCTTATGGATCTCTTCCAGATATTTTGCAAGCTGCGGATGCCGGACTTGAAAACTTTTGTCAATGTGCCCTGCTACAATTTGAGAATCTATTTTGATAACAACTCTTGTATCAAAATTCCTTCATACTCCGCTATATTATTGGTGGACATAAAGTTGAGCCTTGCGGAGTACATCGCTCTTTGCCCTGAAGGCAAAATTATGACTGCTCCAATACCTGCTCCAGACGCTTGAAAAGCTCCATCGGAGTATATGGTCCAAATTCCTTCGTTTGATTTCTCCAGAGCCCATATTGCAGACAGAATCCATTCTGCCAGGAAATCTGCCACGACTTGCGACTTGATTGCTGTCCTTTCTACGAAGGAGATGTCGAAGGATGCTAGATCGATGGCCTATTTTCCAATTCTCCCTGTAGAATCTTTGCTTCGGAGCATATCTCCCAAAGGATACGAAGTTGGTACAATTACATTATGTGCTAAAAAATAATGTCGTAATTTCCTCGAAGCCATTATCAGAGCATAAGTGAACTTCTCAAGCTCAGAATATCTTGTTTTTGCTCTAGATAAAGCTTCAGATACAAAATAAACTGAATTTTGCACCAACTTCCCATTGAAATCAACTTCTCTGACAAGGACTGCACTCACAGTGGAGCTAGTAGTTGCGAGGTAAAGAAGTATGGTTTCATTTGCAACAGGCACAGTGAGTGTTGTGAGGTTGCTGAGATAATTTTTAATATCATCAAAACTCTTTGGGCACTCCGGTGTCCATGAAAAATCTTTGGACCCTTTTAATGCTTTGAATATGGGGAGGCTTCATTCTGCGGACCATGCTAAGAATCTACTGAGTGCTGTAAGGTGGCCAGTCAGCTTCTGTACCTATTTTAAATTCTCCGGTGGAGCCATTTTTTGCAATGCAGTTATTTGAGTAGGGCTAGCTTCAATTCCTCTACTTGAAACTAGATATCCTAGCAACTTTCCAGCTTGAGCCCCGAAGATACACTTCTCGGGGTTGAGGTGGACTCCAAATGCTCGGAGGCTCTCAAATGTTTCCGCTAAGTCTAGGCTATGTTGGTGCTTTTAAGCACTCTTTATTACAATATCATCCATATAGGCTTCTACATTGCGGCCTATTTGATGACCTAGAGCCTTAGCAATTAATCTCGAAAAGGTTGCCCCGACATTTCTCAAGCCAAAAGGCATTCTTACATAGCATAAGACTCCCGAAGGAGTTACAAAGCTTGCTTTGATTTCATCTTCGTGCTTTAACCAGATTTGATGATAACTAGAATACGCGTCGAGGAAGCTTAATAACTCCGAACCAGTAGTGGAATCAACTAATTGATCTATTCAAGGCATGCGATAGGGGTCACGTGGGCATGCTTTATTCAAAGATGTAAAATCAATACACATGCGCCACTTCCTGGAAGATTTCTTTTTGACGAAGACTGGGTTAGTTAGCCACTCCGTATGAGCTACTTCTCTGATAATCCCAGCCTTCAATAATTTCTCCACTTCTGCCTTAGCATGGCTTGCCCTTTCTACTCATAGCTTTCGAAGCCCTAACAGGCTGAACCGTTGGGTTTACAAGTAAGCTGTGCTCGATGATATCTCGGCTGACTCCTGGAATGTCTTCATCAGACCAAGCAAAGACATCCAAATTTTCTTCGATTACTTTTTCTAATGAAGTAGCGATCTCCGAAGGCAAATCTTTGCCTAACTGAAAAGAATAGTCTTTGTCGTCTTTTACAATAATTTTCGTTATGATTTCTCCTTCGGGGCTTAGCCTTGGGAAGGATTTCTTCAAAGACTCAATTGAAGTAGAGATATCCTCCGAATTTCCTTGTACGTTATTCACTTGTCTTGGATCGAGAGGGGGGCCATGACCATATTCTGCTCTTCACGCAGTGGCTTGATCACCGAAGACAATGAGTACTCCCGCTTGCGTGGGCATCTTCATACATAAATAGTTATGGTGCGCCACAGCTCTGAACTTATTTAACATGCCCCTTCCGAAGATAACATTATAAGCATAAGGGGCACCTACAACATCAAAGATTACTTCCTCCATTCTTGCCAGGAGCCCCTCTCTGAAATCAACCTCAAGACCTATTTGGCCGAGGGCATCAAGAGGAGGTCCTGCGAAGCCTTGCAGAGGACAAGGTGCGGGGAGGAGAAGTTTCCTGGAGATATAGAGCTGATCGAAAGCTTGAATGAAGATGATATCTGCTGAACTCCCACCATCGACCAGCACTCTCCGAACTTTAGTTCCTGCTATATTGGCAGTGATGACAAGGGGATCTGCATGTGAGAATTTTATGCCTACTGCATCATCTATAGAAAAAGATATAGGCACATGGGACCACTCGAGCATTGCGTCTGCAGACGAAGAAGTTCCAATATGACCTAGTTCCCGAACATACTCTCTTCGCTGCCTCTTTGACATACTGCCAAGAGTTCCCCCTCCGGAAATGGGGAGGACTACTCTTTTGCCCCGGTCTTGGCCATCTTCTTGATTCGGGGATGGCATAATATTGACCACCGGAGGTTGTCTTGTGGGGTCGAAGTTATCTACATGTATGACAGCCTGCACGGGCTCCAGACGTGCCTCGGAGGGGACTCGGTCAGTAGTGCATCGACCAGAGGTCCTTTTGAGGTACTCACTTCTTAAAGCCAGTATAGATTTGCACGCATCAGTAGCATGACTCCAATTTTCACCATGGACGCAGCAGAAGAAGGCTTGGCCCTTACCAGCTGGCTTCCCTAGCGACCTCCAACCGCTGACCTTGTTTCCCGAAGCTTGCGGATTTCTAGGGGAAAATTTCTGCGGAGAAGGAGCAATGTTCAGGACTTCAGAGTGAGGATGATTTTTCCCCTGACGCCTGTCATGCTGGATGTCGAAGTTAGGTCCCTGCGAAGGTGTTGAAGTCTTCACCTCTTGCTTGACTTCTTGAATGATTGGTGGAGTCGAAGCTGTTCTTCGGAGCCATCCTTCTTCCGACCTAGCATATTCTTTGAAATAGACCATCAGCTGTGCTACAGTGGATATATGTTTCTGATGGAGTTTGTCGAGGAGGCCCACATGAGTAACTCCCTCTCGGGCTTGTTGATAGCAAAAAATGGCATTAATGGCTAGATTATCAAAATATCAATTTTTGGTGAATTGGGCCGAAAGTACACATGTCCAGGGTCTGTCCGAACCTTACAAGGCCGAAGCCCATTGAGCTATGGGCTCCGAAAGCCTCTAGCCAGCCCATGGGCTTTGGCTAGGAAGCCTTTTGAGGCCCACGCTGTTGAAGCTTTGGAAGCCTTTGGAGGTCCATGCTGCTGAAGCTTCAGCCCGAGGAGCAGGCCTCGACGGGCCTGGCCGAAGCCCACCTCGGCAGAGATAGAGTTGTTTGCGTCACCGACTCAATCTCTATCTCTATCTAGCTGGATTAATAGCAGATTAGATTAGGAGTTAACCCCCTATAAATAGAGAGGCATGGCCGGCGTTGAGAGCCCCCCAGCTCAAACCAAACCAAAGCCCATGCTTTGATCGTATTTACTTTACCTTTATTTTCCTGTACCTCTTCATGGGTTTGCTTGGAAACCCTCCGCCGGCCACTATGGAACAGTGGTAATCCTTGTTACTTCGCCTGTGAAGTATTCGTTAATCTATGTAATACATTGTTATCGCCTTGTTACTTCGCCCGTGAAGTATCCGCTAATCTGCGTAATAGATTGCTACCTTCGCTACTAGTGCAACACTTTGCAAAATTCGGTCCTCAGGCCGAATTGGTACTTCGCATCATCTCTGTTGTAGGTTCGCATGTTCGGAGCCACTTTGTCGGAGGTGTCTGGAGCTGAGAGATCGGTTTCGAAGGTCCCCAAGACACCCTTCGGTGGGACCACAGGCTCCGACAACAGGCTTTGCCAGCATACTTCGTCGCCTCAGGCTTCGCCATGACCATACTACACACCGGACGAAGTTGCACTCGCGCGTGGCCCTCGCGTCACTATTCTGTAGTTTGCTATATCGGAGATCGCATGCCGAACCCCGCTGTTCGGAGGTGATCATCGCGTCTAGATCCATTCGGAGTCCATCTTCGACCGGATCAGTCCGAATGCCGAAGCACCCTTCGGCGGAGTACTTCGCACCAGATGCCGAAGGTACCCTTCGGTGACCCCTTCGCACCAGACTTCGAACCAGGCGGCCTCCGACTGGTTTGTTGATTTTATTCTGTTTAATCTATTTCTTTCGGCTAATTGGATTATTTGTGTAATATGGTTGCCTGGCGACTCCACCCCCCTTATCACTATTAAGGGTAGTCGGAACATGACGTCGGTGCCACGTCACACTTAGGCATTTCCCTAAGTATCCGTGCACTTTTGGATCGTCGAACTGACCCAAGTGCGGGGGCACGTTTTCGTGTCAACACACTTTTTGGCGACTCCGCTGGGGACAGCTACGCCAACATGATGAGTACGTCTACATCGGCCACCGACACATCTACATCGACTACTACGTCTACACCGCCGATGGACGAAATAGGAGGCGCGGATATTGACAACCGCAACATATTGTCACCTACACTTGAAGATATCCCCGTAGAAGACCGAGCAGAGATCGAGGAAAAGTTAAAGGCGCTCCAAGACATGATGATTGGGGGCTACGTCAAGACACGCGCAGGCTTCATCAAGCATGACATCGTCACCCCCGACCTCGCTCAGGTCCAGGTAACACTTGTATCGCCTCGTTTATCTTCTTTAGAAATTGAGAAAAAAAATATCCGCATCAGTGGATCAAGCCGTTAGCGCTTCGCTAGCCATCCGTTTAGATTTGGCAGTCAGCTCCCAAGTAGAGGCGACTCATAGGAGGTTCGGCTTCACTGAGGCCGTACCCCTGGTTCCCATTGCTAGTGCACCACCAGCAAACCACGTATACGGTAGGACTAACGACAGCACCAGCACAATCATGTCTCTGGCCTCACCACTTATGGCAAGACCAATCTTTACACCTACAGTCAAACTAACACTGCATACCACGCACCACCACCTGCGCCAATACCTGCACTACCCGCACCACACGCGCAGACGTCCGGACACGAGAATGTTATACAAATAGCACGTAGGGAAGAAGCACACGGTCGACAAGCCGATATCCCACCGCGTGTCGCACCCCCACATGAGAGGCGCATGCAAGCAACATACCAAGATGATATAGAGGAGCGGGTCCGCGCACTATTTAGAGAGTGTGCCGGCTTCATGCCCAAGGGATGGGTTAGGGTTTACCGTAAGCCCTACCCCTACCATCTTGATACGGTACCCTACCCCCGCAGCTATAGGATCCCTGAATTCACTAAGTTCGATGGCGAGGGTAGCAAGACCACACTAGAGCACGTTAGTCAATTTTTGGCATAGTGTGGAGAAGTTAGCGGGATAGATTCTCTAAAGGTCAGACTATTTTCTCTCTCTATTCGACACTGCTTTCACTTGGTTTTTGGTGCTCCCGTCGAACTCCATCCACACATGGGACAGTTTAGAGTGGAAATTCCATGATTATTTCTACACAGGTGAGACAGAACTTAGGCTTTCGCATTTGACATCGGTTAAGCAGAAATCTAGTGAGAGTGCCTCTGAGTACATCAAGCGTTTCAGGGATACTAGAAACCGATGTTTTAGCCTTAATATTTCAGAAAGGGATTTAGTGGAATTAGCTTTTAACGGGTTGCGTTCCGAACTTAAAGAAAGGTTAGATAACCAAAACTTTTTAGAAGTTAGCCAAGTTTTACAGCAGGCTCTGGTCCAGGAAGGCCGAGCCAGAGATAAAAGGTTTATTAAGACGTTTAGCAAGCCTAGGGCTGAAATCCACATCATGGAACGCTCTGATGAGGAAGAGTCAGAGGAGGAGGATTTGGCTGACATGTACGCGGCCGAATGGGTTTGGAACACTAAAATAAACCTGTCACTTGCTCTGAGTTACGACCATCCCCCATAAAGAATCGACTTAGTGAGGTCAAGTACTCGTTTGATATAACTAAATGTGATAAAATATTTGATTTTCTCTTAAAAAGCCAGCTTCTCAGGTTACCTAAGGGTCAAGTCATTCCACCCACCGATGAGTTAAAGAAGCATCCATATTGTAAGTGGCATGACTCGCATTCGCATAATACTAATGATTGCAATGTTTTTCGATAGCAGATACAATAGGCCATAGAAGAAGGACGATTGAAGATAGACCATGATCCAAAGATGAAGCTGGATAAATATCCTTTTCCAGTCAACGTCGTCGATCTCGGTGAAAAGAAGGTGTTGATTCGGCCAAAACAGGCTGAGTCTGCTAAAGGGAAAGATGTAATTGTTGGAGAATTGCGCACTCGCACACTCGTGCCGAAGAACCCCGAGGTAGGAGTGTGGAAACAGAACATTGGTACCCCTTCGGCTAAGGCTCGCAAGAGGTCGAAGGTGACATATGATATGGTGTTGAACAAGCATCAGAGAAGGGCCAAGGAAGCAGGTCCGCACGCTGTAGGACCGAAAGTAGCGACCAGAGGGGGGGTGAATGGGCTCCTTAAAAATTCTTTCGAATCAATGGCCTGCTCCCAATACCCAACGCACCTCAAAGACTAAGCAGCAAAGAACGAACAGATTGCCTAAGTCTAAAGGTATCAATCTAGAAGCAACTGATGTTTAGAACAGAGAAATACCAATATAGTGCTAATAGACTGATAAACAGTATACAAGAGACCAGGCAAGATAAACTTCTCAGTATAAATGCACAAAGGATGAAATGAGAGGTTACTGTTCGAAATCTGTCTCCTGTTCGAAACTTGGCGAAGCCTGCTTCGCTGGTCGAAGCCTGCTTCGCTGGGTCGAAGCCTGCTTTGGAGGTCGAGGTCTGCTTCGCTTGATCGAAGTCTGGTTCGGAGGTGGTAGTCGAAGTCTGTCGAAGGTGTGTTGTCTATCCTAGGCCGAGTGTGAATGAGAGCAGAGTATGACAGAGTCAGAGCCTGCTTCGAAGAGTGTACTTCGAAGGTAAGGCTTCGAACACACACAGAGTAAAACAACCTTCAGAAAGAGAAGCGAAGGCTGACACGCGACAGAGAAACCTAAACGAAGCCTACACTCTACCTTCGAACAAACACACCAAGGACCTTCGAAGAAGACGGAAGAAAACACTGAGCGAAGTCTAACAGAAAGACAAGCTTCGAAGCCAACTTCGAAACCTGTCGAAGTATGGACTTCGAAGAGCTCGATTCGGAGTACCTTCGCACAGACGTTCGAAGTATGAAACACTGACAGTTCAAAAAGTACTTTGAAGCTAGCAACTCAGGACACAAAATGAAGTTCGAAGTTCAAACGAAGCCTTCGAGTATATCAGATCGAAGCCTGCCTCACGGAGCTAAGGGGCTTCGAACAGAGAAGAGGCTTCGCCAGATAACAGCCAGAAAAGGGACTTTAGTCCTGTCAACACGATCAAAAAGTTGTGCAGTAAAAGCAAGGCTAGAGTACTAGTGTACTGTTGCTACAGTGTAGTAGTACTACTTGCAACAGCAAGAACTAGTACTACATTCGTGAAGAACACACGCAATAGAAGCAACTTCTCAGGAATAAATTCAACAGCACACAGTACACAAAGATTCAGATTCACAACAACTAAATGCATGCCTCGCACTCAACAGAGAACAAAATCTCACTGCATTAATGAAGAACAAAATGAATGCATGCAGGATAGAAGCCTCTGGCAGCGCACAGAAACAGGAGCAAGAAAGAGTATGCGCAGGAAACAAAGATGACCCAAGGAATAGTTGAAAAGTGATTTCTAGAAGGGTGACCTAACCCTAGGGAATGGGGTCCTATTTATAGGCTGCCCAACACTAGGAATATTCTACTAGCCCCTTAGGGTTTTTACAGATGCAGGAATAAAGGAAAAGACTCTACTGCCCTTAGGAATTTTTACAGACACGACTGACTGACTATGGGCCTAGAGATACAGATGACTTATCTAGAAGCTAAGCTTTCGTAGCGACTACGGCTTCCCTTCTGGACAGTCTGATACAAATTAACGGTTGTCAGTTTTGCGCCGAAACTGACAAAGCCTCCACCGACTTTGCACTAGGTACTCGGATTGGGCCGGCCCGACTCCGTAGCTCTCTCAGCCCGGCAGTCACTCACCGCCCGTGTACCTGAGTCAATCCTGGTCAACAGCCTAGTGGGTCTTCTACTGCTTCTGGCCCATGTACCCGGATTGGGCCAGCCCGACTTCGCAGCCTCCTCTGCCCAACAGTCGCTCACTGCCCGTGTACCTGAGTCACACGAGGCCCATGAAACAGCAGATCTCTTTTTCGTCTGTCCTCTTTGACTTTCGTTGACAATGACTCATCACTTCTGGAGCCATGAGGCCCACGCTATTCAGCATGGCTCCTCGCACACTAAGCTAAAACAGCCGAAGGGGCCAAGACCTTCGAAGGGTGGCTTCGGGCCGAAGCAGGAAAACCCTCCGCATGAAGGCTTCGGGCCACGGTGCGAGGAGCCATGCTGAAGAGCGTGGGCCTCATGGCTCCAGATGTGATGAGTCATTGTCAACAGTAGTCAAAGAGGACTGAAGAGAGAGAGAAGACCTGCTGCGTCTGGGCCACGTGTGACTCAGGTACACGGGCAGCGAGCGGCTGTCGGGCAGAGGGGCCGTGAAGTCGGGCTGGCCCAATCCGGGTACATGGGCTAGGAGCAGCAGAAGACCCACTGGGTTGTTGACCAGGAATGACTCAGGTACACGGGCGGTGAGTGATTGTCGGGCTGAGAGAGTTGCGGAATCGGGCCGGCCCAATCCGGGTACCTGGTGCAAAGTCGGTGGAGGCTTTGTCAGTTTTGGTGCAAAACTGACGACCGCTGATCTTGTATCAGACTGTCCAGAAGAGAAGTCGTAGTCGCTACGAAAGCTTAGCTTCCGGATAAATCATCAGTAAATAGGAGTTTACTATTTTGTCCCTAGGCCCACAGTCAGTTAGTCGAGCCTGTAAAAATATCCTAAGGGCAGTTTAGTCTTTTCCTTTATTTCAGCGTCTGTAAAAAACCCTAAGGGGCTGGTGGAATATTCCTAGTCATTGGGCTGCCTATAAATAGGGCCCCAATCCCTAGGGTTAGGTCTCCCCTTCTAGAATTCACTTTTTAATCTATTGGGTCATTTGTGTTCCCTGCATTTTCTCTCCTGTTTGTGTGCCGCCAGGCTCCTGCTCACGGTGTTTTAATTCCTGCATTCCATCCACTCTTCATAAATCTGTGAGATTCTATTCCCTTCTCTTGTCATTCGGTTTGCAGTGTTTTTATTGTCTTGATTGACCTGCGGCTGATTCTATTCCCGAGAACTGTGTCTCTGTTGCTTCGGTTCTTCACGTGTGGAGTACTAGTTCTTGCTTGTAGCAAGTAGTACCTACTCCCTATAGCAACAATATTCTAGTACGACTAGCCTTGCTTTTTCCTGTGTTGCTTTTTGATCGAGTCGACAGGACCGAGTCCTTTCTCTGGCTGTTTCTGGCGAAGCCCCCTTCTCTGTTCGAAGTCCCTCGGCTCTGTTAGGCAGGCTTCGACTTGAAATTTTTGAAGGCTTCGCTAGAACTTTTGATTCCGAACTCGAGCATTAAATCTTGCTTGGAAGTGTGCTCTATTCTAAAGTTTTGTTTTGACATACTTCAGCACACTTTTGCGAAGCATACTTTGACAGGCTTCGAAGTTAGCTTCGAAGCATGTTTTTTCTGATAGACTTCGCTCGGAGTGTGTTTACTGAGAAGTTTCTCTGCTGTTGTCGTTTTCGTGCATCTCAGTTTGTGTGTTCGAAGTTGGTCAGTGATTCAAAGGTTACTACTTCGGTAGCCATACTTTGACCTAGCTAACTTCGAAGGTAGCAGTGTAGTCTTCGTTTCGATTTTGTTGGTAGATGTTGAGCTTCGCTTCTCGTTCGAAGCTTGTTTTTCTGTGAACTTTGTTCGAAGTTTTCTGTTCGAAGTTTAGGCTTAGAAGTACACTGTTCGAAGCAGGCTTCGATACTTTCATACTTCGCTTCGAAGCATACTTCGCATTCTGCTACACTCGAACTAGGCTAGTTTCCACAAACCTTCGGCACTTCCACGACAGCCTTCGCTAGACTTCGACAAGGGACTGCGAACCAGGCTTCGACACTGCGAAGCAGTCTTCGACACAACGAAGCAGGCTTCGCCAAGTTTCGAACCGGAGACAGATTTAGAACAGTAACTTCTCATCCAATTCCATGTGTACTTAGACTGTTTTACTGAGAAGTTTGATCTGCCATGTCTTGAATATTTTGTTTTATCTACCTATCAGAACTGTATTGGTGTTTCTCTGTTTTTGACACCAATTGTTTCTAGGCTAGATACTTTTAGACTTAGGCATTCTGTTCACACTCTGCTGCTTAGTCTTTTGAGGTGCGTTGGGTATTGGGAGCAGGCCATAGATTCGAAAGAATTTTTTTAGGCGTCCATTCACCCCCCCCCCCTCTGGTCGCTACTTTCGGTCCTACAAGTGGTATCAGAGCCTGGTTAGGGTTTTCCCATACCTTAACCGGTTCTAAACCCCAGTAGTGATCATGAATTCTCCTAGAAAGGTCCCGTCCTTGGAAGCTTATGGCTATAACTATTGGAAGACTCACATGCGAGCCTATCGTATGAGCCAAGGCTCGGACATCTGGGACATTTGCGTTCACGATACGTTTGTTATATTGACAGTTGTTGAGCATGGTACTCCTGGTATCATTGCCCAACATCTGAGCAATAGTAAAGTTGTGAACATTCTGTTTTCTAGTTTAGGTCCCACTGAGTTTGAGCGTGGGAGCCATCTTTCCACTGCGAGAGAGATCTGGGCTACCCTCAAGGCACACCATGAGGGAATAGCCCAGGTCAAGGCTCGGCTCTATCAGACCTACCGGCGTGAATATGAGAACTTCACACAATAGCCGGGTGAATCTGTTGAAGCATTGTTTGGTCATTTTCAATCGATCATAAACAAGCTTCGGGACAACAAGGCTGAGGGTGCTTAGTTAGTCTCAGATCACGAGCAGGCGCTCAAGGTTCTCCATACCTTGGACCCAAAGATTTGTGAGATCAAGGTATCCTCTATCGTTGAGAGCACTTCTTATGATACCTTGACCACTTCTGAGTTGTTTAGCAAGCTAAAGGCCACTGAGGTTGATATCCAACTGAGATCAAATCTCACTGGCTCTGGATCAAAGTCCCTGGCCCTTGCTACACCTTCTGTTGATCCCTCTTCTGTGAGTTGTGTTGGGTTCTCCTTGATGTCTATCACTGAGGACCAGCTTGAGTCTTTGGGAGATGATGACCTGTGTCTTTTTAACAACCGGATGCGTCATGTTTATGACAAGAGAATGTTCAAAAGACACGGCACGAAATCCGGCTGCTTTGAGTGTGGTGACCCAGGACATTTCATCGCCGACTGCCCCAAGCACAATGGTCACAAGAAGGGCACCCGTGGTGGCTTCAACGATTCTGGCAAGCATGAGAGCTCATCCTTCAACAAGGGCAAGCCAAAGACCAGATTCTTCAGAAAGGCCCTAAAGGACTACCGGCGAGAGAACAAGAACCGTGACAAGGCCTTCTTCGCCGAGATGGAGAAGAACTACTCCAAGCGGTCCGCGTCTTCTTCCTCTTCATCGAGCTCAAGCGATGAGGAGATCGTCATCAGGAAGGGGAAGGACAAGGACGATCCGTTGGGTCTTTGCTTCATGGCCTTCGGGGATAGACCAAAGAGCCGCTCACATCAGCGCCGAAGATCCCGCAAGAGCTTCTGCTCAATGGCTCTTGGGGATAAGGAAGAGAAGAGCTCCTCCGATGACTCCGACGACGACAGCGAAAAGGTATCATCTTATGAACGTGAAATCGTTGATTTACTTGAAAGCAATCGTCAGGAGTTAAAATATCGGGAAAAACTGCTTAGGGGAGCTAAGAAGAGGATAGATGATTTAGAGAGTGAGCTTGTGTGACTTTTCGACTCTGAAGTCCAAGTACACAGAAAGGGTTGATGAGAGGGACGCTTTGGCCACTAAGCTTGAAAGCGCTCAGATGGAGCTGAAAGATGCTCAAGCCACTGTCGTCGCACCCTGTGCTGATTGCCCATCTCATCTAGCTATCTTAGCTGAGCTGAAAGCCAAGGGCGATGAGCATTTGGGGGATTTGGAGAGAGTGAGAGCTGAGCTGGCGCAGACTAGACTAGAGCTTGAGACATTGTCAGTTCCACCCACTGTTTGTGAGAACTGCTTGTCTCTTAGAATGGAGCTACTTAAGCTAAAAGCCGAGAAGTCTATCCAAGTTGAAAGAGAGTGTGAGACCTGCTTGTCTCAAGTGGAGGTACTAGCTTCCTTGAGAGAGGAGCTAGCTGATTCCCAGAATGAGAACTTTTACCTTTGTTCTATCCTGAGTTGGATCAGTGCCAGAGAGCCACAGCTCGGCATGATGATCCAGCAATTCAAGAGGCAGGATGGGTTTGGGGTAGGTTACACCTACACCAAGTTTTGAGAGTGCCATTAGCCGGGCAGTGGAGTGGAGTAAAATGACTCCAGAGCAGAGATATCCCAATACTCACTCCACTGAGTCTTCCCAAGATAGTCAGCCCAAGGATGGAGTGATCCATGAACAGCCCAAATCTCCACCCAAGAAGCCCATCTGGGTTCCAAAGCCCAAACACCTCCACACTTCTCTTGACTCTCTTCCTGGACCCTCTCAACCCAAGAAGACGACACCAAACACCACTAAGCCCAAGAACCACAAGCCTCAACCACATCCCAAGAAGCCCACCTACCATGGTGAGTATTGTCAGAGAGACGGGCATCTTGCGGAGTTTTGCTTCAGGAGGAAGCGGGTTGAGAGAGCAGAGAGAGCTCATGGTGGTCAGGAGCAGCTCTACCAGCAGGGTGGTAGACTGCGTGTTCCTCGACGCGGGGAGAGGCTGGAGGCCAGGCCGTGTCGTGTAGGTGGTGGTAGAGGAGACGACTTTCATGCCCATGCTCCAGATGGTGGTGTCCGTTCTGGCAGAGCTCCAGGCCGTTTTGGCTACGGTACTGGACCTCGTGGCTGAGGCTTTAGGCAGAACCAAGGACCGCGCTTTGAGCCGCGTTTTGGTCCAAACTCTTCTGATGGTTTCTGCTTTACATCTTTTGAGCAGATGGCTTGACACTGGTTTAGCACTTTCGCTAAACCTAGTGCCGGACCATTTGCTCCCCCTTACAACCACTGATTGTGCAGGATCGGGGACTAGAGGACGTTTGGATCATGGACTCAGGATGCTCTCGCCACATGACGGGACATCGAAGATGGTTCTCCAGTCTCACTCCTTTGAGCTCCAAAGAGTACATCACCTTCGGGAATAGTGGTCAAGGGAAGGTATGTGGCATCGGCTCAATTCGCATTACAGACCATTTCTCTTTGAAGAATGTTGCCGTGGTTAAAAATTTGAAATTTAATTTGATTTCTGTTTCACAACTTCTTGAGGATGGTTTGGAAGTGCGTTTTAAGATGGGCAATTCTTCTGTGTTTGATTCTAGAGGGTCTTTGATTTGCCAAATTTTACCATTCGGTAAAGTTTTTCAAATTGACTTCTCTAGTTCTTTTGGCCCTTCTCGCTGTTTGATTGCTGGATCCTCCTCTGAGCTCTAGAAGTGCATAGGAGATTAGGTCATTTGAGTTTTGATCTGCTAGTCAGGTTGAGCTCTATGGACCTCATCTGAGGATTGCCCAAGGTTAAGATGGAGAAGGATCTAGTTTGTCATCCCTGTCGTCATGGGAAAATGGTTGCCGCTTCTCACTCACCTGTGACTCAGGTGATGACTTCGTATCTGGGTGAGCTGTTACACATGGACACTGTTGGTCCAGCTCGGGTACACTCAGTCGGTCGGAAGTGGTACGCGCTTGTCATAGTTGATGACTTTTTTCATTTTTCGTGGGTTTTCTTCTTGGAGTCTAAGGATGAGACTTTTCATTTTGTTCATGACCTGAGTTTGAAGCTGAAGAATGAGAACAATGGTCGGATGCGAGCAATTCACTCCGACAACGGCTCTGAGTTCAAGAACTCTCAGTTCGTCAGCTTCTGTAGTGATCAGGGTCTTGACCATCAGTTTTTTGCTCCTTACACTCCCCCACAGAACGGCGTTGTGGAACGAAAGAACCGCATGCTAGTCGAGATGGCCAGGACGATGCTCGATGAGCACAGGACTCCTAGGCGTTTTTGGGCTGAAGCCATGAAAAAGCTTGCTATTTGGCCAACCGCATTTTTCTTAGGGCTTACCTTGGTAAGACTTCATATGAGTTGCGGTTTGGCAGACAGCCCAAGGTGAGCCACTTGCGAGCGTTTGGCTGCAAGTGCTTTGTGCTCAAGAAGGGAGGGCATTTGGACAAGTTTGAGTCTCGTTGCTGGGACGGAGTTTTTCTTGGCTATGCTTTGCATTCTCGAGGCTTCCGTGTTTGGAACCTCGACTCCCAGCAGCTTGTCGAGACTTGTGAGGTTTCTTTCAATGAGTCCTTGCCTTCTTTAACTCCTTCTTTTGAGCTTTCTAGAGATGGTGAGCTCGGAGAGTCCCAATTAGCCAAAAATAAATATATTAAATAAAATAAACCAGCAAGCTGATCGGAGCCTAACTGATTCGAAGTATACTGTGTGAAGGGGTTCGCCAAAGGGTACCTTCGGTGTCTTGTGCGAAGGGTCTCGCCGAAGGTAGTCTTCGGCGTTCGGAATGATCTAGCCGAAGGCAGGCTCCGAACAGATCTCGACGTGAAATCACCTACGAACAGCGGGGTTCGGCGCGAAGTCTCTAATACGGGAAAATATCCTAAATGCAATGCAGTAACGTGACTTCATCCAGAGCGAAGTGTAGACATGGCGAAGCCTGACACGACAAAGCCTGTTGCGGAGCGTTCTGGCGTGCGGGACTCAGTCAAACCAACAATAGCGTGATGATCCGACACTGGTAGTCGAAGCAAGGATCCCGCCAAAGCGTGTTTTGGCAGCCTCCGGCGAAGGGGCTCCAAACGTGAAAACCTACAACAAAACAGAGATCAAGTGCCAATTCGGCTTGGATACCGAATTTGCTAAGTGTTGCAGTAGGGAAGCGAAGGTAGCAATCTGTTACGTAGATTAACGGATACTTCACAGGCGAAGTAATAAGGTGATAGCAATATGTTACGTAGATTAATGGGTACTTCATAGGCGAAGTAACAAGGCTTACCACGTTTTCAGTGTGGCTGGCGGAGGGCTTCCAAGCAAACCCACGAAGGTTGCAGAAAGGTAAATAAAAAGTAAAGGTATGATTCAAAGCTAGGGCTTTGTGGTTGATTTGTGTTTGGGGGATTTTATGTACCGGTCTCACCCTATATTTATAGGGGCTAGTATTCTTATCTCTAACATTAATCTGGTAGGATTCGGCCTAATCAAATTTAGTGATAAAATTACCTAGAATCAGACTCAAACTCTATCTCTAGAAATCAGCCCGAAGTGGGCCTTCGGCAAGGCATGCAGAAGCCTGCTCCTTGGGTCGAAGCTTCGGCGAGGCAGGCCTCCGAAGGCCTTCGGGCCGAAGGTAGCAGGCTGCTGGAAGGCTTCCGAAGCCCAAATCTCAATGGGCCTTCGGCCTTGTAGGGCTTCGGCCAGATCCAGGACATGTGTATTTTTGGCCCAAATTACCAAAATTGATATTTTGACAAACTTGACCATTTAATGCCATTTTTGCTATTAACACATGCCCCCTGCCTTTTAGCGAACTAAATGAACTAAAAGCATAACGGGCTAAGGACGATACCTCCCATATCGGCCTTTTGACACTATCAAGCGCTTTGCCACACACTTGGGAAGTACTTTTTCAAGTACCTACCATTCAAAGCTCTTCGAAACCGCTCTCCTTGTAGAGATTCTAAAGCCCTTAACCTCTTATCGGTCACTTCTTCTAAATTGTCTTTCAAAAGAGCTTCATATTCATCGACCAATAAACCATCTTGCTTTAGGACTCTTAAAGAGCCAAGATCTACTTCTTTGGGTAGAACAACCTCTTGCCCATATACCAACTCATATGGACTAACTCTGGTAGCACCGTGCTTTGCAACTCTACAAGCCCATAGCGCCTCGGAAAGCAATTCATGCCACCTCTTAGGGAACTCTTCGATTTTCCCCTTAATGAGCTTAATCATGGTTTTATTACTAGACTCGGCCTAACCATTGGCTTGAGCATAATATGGTTTATTAACTTAATACCACAAAATTCGGCAAAGTCTCTCACTTCTTTAGCAACAAATGAAGTACCCTGGTCTGTAGTGAGAGTTTGGGGAATACCGAATCTATGTATAATGTGCTTCAAGATAAAATCAGTTACCTCATTGTGAATCATATTCTTGAGAGGCACGGCTTTGGTCCATTTAGTTAAGTAGTCTATTGCCATCAACACGAACCAATGCCCTTTTGAAGAAGGAGGGTAAATTTGGTCGATGAAGTCTAAACCCCAACCTCGGAACGACCATGGTTTGATAATAGGGTTAAGTGATGAAGAAGGAGCTAGCTGAATATTACCAAATTTCTGACACGCTTTACACCCTCTATAATATCTAAAACAATCCTTAGTCATAGTCGGCCAGTAGAAGCCTACTCTTTTGAGCATCCAACTCATTTTCTGGGCCGACTGATGAGTGCCACAAAGCCCTTCATGAACTTCTCCCGTAGCTACTTTGGATTATTCATCATTTAAACACTTCAAAAGTACTCCATCAATAGTTCGGTGATATAATACATCATCTTGCAACACAAATTTAAAAGCTTGTCGTTGAACTTTCCGATCAACCCTTTGACTAGGATTTCTTAAATACTAGACGATTGGAATTCTCCAATCATCTTCCCAGACACCCGGAGGGTTTGCTAACTCCTTTCCTAGAGTGAGGTCCAAGTTGCTAACTTCGGAGTGCCCCCGGGCCTTTCCTGTTCCTGCCGAAGGCTGACTGGATCGGCTGTGCGGAGTCGATCAGACCAAAGCCTACCGCTGGAGGGGTCCGGCGTGTGTGGGCCTCCGTCGTCTAGAAGGATTCGTCATGAGGATTCCGGTGTGTAGGGCCCTTCGGTAGATGAAGGGCTTCGGCACGAGGGTTCCAGCACACAACACCCTCAGGTGGCCGGAGGGGTCCGACCCGAAGGGTTCGGTGAACCTCACCTCTGCCCGTAGCTTCTGGCTTCGGCAGTGAGACCAAGCACTGGTTTCTCTTGTACAGAAAACTTTCCCCTCTTGACTTGATAGCTAGATGCTTGCTGAGCCAAATCATTTGCAATCGAATTGGCTTCTCTTGACATGTGAGAAATTTTGAAGTCATTAAAAGTTGCAATTATGTCTAAACATTTATCCAAGTAACTATTTAGCAAGCCATTAAAACATTGAGCACTTTTAGCTACTTGTTGTACTACTAACAGAGAATCACCATGCACATGAACATGCTTGGCGCCTATGGATTCTAGCAATTCAAGTCCTAGCAATAAAGCATCATACTAGATGATATAAGAACTACCCCAATACCTTGGCCATTCTTGCAAGCTGAACCATCAAAATAAAGTTTCCATGGTACTACCTCAATTAGAGCAATATTGTCACCCCAATTGACGTCCACGTGGTGATCAACTATAAAATTAGCGACGATTTGGCCTTTCATAGCCCTTAGAGGTTCATAAGCCAAATCATACTCAATCAAAGCGTAGGCCCACTTTCCTATTCTTCCACTTAGAATCGGCTTTTGCAACATGTATTTTATAACATCAGTTTGGCAAGTGACAATACATGTAGTGGGGAGAAGAATGTGATGATGTACTTTGCGTAATAAAGTGATAAACATAAACGCTCCATAAACACATACCTAGTCTCGGCGTCCAGCAGGCGGCGTCTCAAGAATGTGATGATGTACTCTTTCCCCTCCACCTCCTGAGTTAGTGCGGCTCCTATCACGCTATCTTTTGCTGTGATGTATAGCCGAAAGGGGAATCCGACATTTGGTGCTCTTACCATGGGCAGTGATGACAAGCACTCTTTAATCTTTTCAAAAGAGTTTTGCTGACTTGCCCCCCAAGTGAACTAGGCTTCATTCTTTAGCTAGAGTATAGGGAAAAAGGCATCAATTTTGCCAGACAAGGTGGATATAAAGCGACGCAAATAATTCATCTTGCCTAGCAACTTTTGCATATCTCTCTTGCATGTTGGCGTTGCAAATTTATAATCTTTTCAAGCCTCTTAGGATCAATTTCTATACCTCTTTCATGAATCATGAATCCTAAGAACTTGCCTGTCGACACGCCAAAAGCACATTTAAGCGGGTTCATTTTCAAGACATACTGTCGCATCCTATCAAAAGCAACTTTCAAATCGGCTAAGTGATTATCCATAGCGTCCGATTTGACCACAACATCATCTATGTATACTTCTAACATAACTCCTAACAATTCATGAAAGATAAAGTTCATAGCACGTTGATATGTAGCGCCAGCAAACTTTAAACCAAAAGTCATAACAACCCACTCAAACAAGCCGACAAAACTAGGGCATCGAAAGGTTGTCTTGTAGACGTCCTCTTCAGCCATAAAGATTTGATTATAACTAGCGTTGCCATCAAGAAAACTTAGTACCTTGTGCCCTGAAGCATCATTGATTAACATGTTGTGGCGCCCCGATTTATCGAAATCGAGACATTATTGAATTTCCATAGAAAAACAATAATACAAGAGGTTCGTCATGCGACAACGTACATACGACAAGCATCCGTGTACGCAGACCACAATTATTACATAAGAGTGAAATTAAAATAATAAAAATAAACTGCATGACGAACGCCTTCTTTAGGATCTTTCTTCTTGACTGGGTCGCTACTCCGGACCATCCTCGTAGTAGGCATCCTCTGAATTGTGTGTCCAACGGGTATGAGTACAAAGAGTACTCAACAAGCCACCGCAAATGCAAATATTAATGCAAGATAATAACAAAGGAAGGATAATGGCTAAAAGTGCGGAAAAGTACATTTTCAGTTATTGCATTTAGTGTAGTCAAATTTTATCATGCGGAATAATAAACATGAACATCAATAATACCCTTCTAACTCGAGGAGTACATTTTCCCTCCTCGCACAACAGTCCTTACATGTCAAACCATCATGCACATTCATTTCAATAGTAAACTAACTGTGGGATGTCACGCAACCCGCCCTTGACCGTGGGCTCGGCTTTTCGAAAAGATTTATGACTCTGATCAAAGATGTACTACTGTACCCATAAGGCATGCACTCATCCCATACACCAAGGTGTAACGAGATGACCCATATCACGGGAACTCGTGCCAAAACCTCAGCATGAAATGCCCCAAGTGATAACCACCCGCTCTAGGTTTCGCCGGCGTGTCGGGCCGCATCCCGGCTAACGTCGCACCCCCTTTTGCGCCACGTCGGTGCAAGCCACCCGCAGGTGCTGCTTGACCCATCTCCAAGTGGTGGCCTCGGTTTGGAACACTCCATACCTTAGTTAGGACTTACCCATTAGACTTGTGGTTAGTACGGAAGTGTATTGCAACGGATCCCGCAGACCGGTCCTTATAGTGACCCGGGTGATATCGACCAATGCCCTAGCTTGCACCCGGAACCCACCATGCATTCACTCACAACCACAACTCTATCACCAATAGCATTCCAGGGATGAGAATAACGGGGATCATATAGTAGATTCCATTCTCTACGACTCATTTTTAATCCTATAGCAATTGTGTCGATACATTGGACACTAGCTAATAGTAGTAATCATGTGGTGACAAGGAGTTTAGGCTAGATAGCATGGCTTGGGTTGCACATCAAGGTCGGGGGATCCTAATAAATATATTGTAAGGGTTTCATTTGACTAATGCATGTATATCCTATGTGTTTTAGCGATAGTTGAGTAAAACATGGGTTCAATATGCTCAAAAGATTGGTTTGGTGACTTGCCTTGTTCAGCAAAAGGAGAGGGAGGGACTTCCGGGAAGTATTCCGGCTCCTCGGCGACGTCGTAGTCTTCCCAATATAAATAAAAGGAAATAAATACAACATCCACTTAAACAATCTAAAACCACACAATAAGCATATAGGTTTTGATTGGGTTAATTTAAAGACAACACGTTGTTAAGTTTCTGAAATTTATTTTATGAATAATTTAAAATGAACTAGAATGTAGTATGGTCCTTTATAAAAGGGGTTTTAATTGTGAATAATCTTAATTCAAGTTTTCTAATTAATTTAAAATAAATGCCTCAGGGAAAATTCAGTGGTTTCATTAAATTAACAGGAAATGAATAAATATAAATTTTGTTGAAATTTAAATAATTAATTTTGAAATTTTCCTTAAAGAGCATTTGGATACTTGATTAAATAAACATGAAATGTCCACAGAAAACATACTATTTTTATTGTATGAACATGTAGAGAATAATATTACAAATTTTCTGGAATTGAAATGGTAATTTTTGGAGTTCAAATGCGCAAGATATGAATTTTAGAAGTTCAAAAGCATTTCTGGAATTTAGTTTAAACCAAAAACAGGCGTCGGTCCACGGTGAGCCGAGTCCACCGTGCACCCATGCACTGTGCGCGTGCGCCGGATCAAGATCCACTGTTGGATCGCGATCGGGCGATCATGGGCGAGGCGGGGGAGTTAAAATGACGTGGACGGCTGAGATTAAAATGTTGAACCGGTGTGCGATGGATGGCCCAGATCCATCATGGGTTTTAAATACTAATGGACGCACGAGATCACACCGTACCACTTCGCTACGATCCAACGCATCAGAATAAATGACAAGACAACCTAACTTCCGCCGTTGGATCGGGATCGCACGGTCGGGAATGAATCTGACACGGCACGGGTAGTTTACCTGCGCTGGTCGTCTTCTCCGGCGACGGCGAGCGGTCCAGAGGCCACGGAGAACGACGGCGGTCCTAGCTAGGCCTAGAAATGGAAAGAGGACGCCTAGGGGATCACGGGGGTACCTTAGGCGAGGCGAGAGGTCGACGGGGCATGACCGGCGACGAGGGTAGACGGCGAGGTGGTTCGAGTACTTGTCGGCGACGGCGATCCGGCGAGGTTCGGCATCGACGGAGGGGTGGCCGAGGTCAGTGATGTCCTTGCGGTCACGATGGTGTGGTCAGCGATGACGGAAGAGGTCTCCGGCGACATTGAGTGGCGACCGGAGTAGGGGGGTGGCGGGGTGGCGTTAGAAGAGTGCTATGGGCGCTCTGTTCGATCTCGCAGCGAATTGTCGTGGGGGTCGAACGCGGTGGAGGCCAGGGGTTAAATAGGGTTGTCGGAGGAGCTCGCATGCAAGGAAAGCTGAGGGAGGACTTTAACTCGCCGGTGAGGGCTCGGCCATGCACAGAGCTGCATTCATGGGGGCTAAAACGTGTCACTTAAAGCGATTAAACGGCTGGGGGGCCTCGGGGTGCATTAATCCGACGGCAATTGAATGAGGAGGGGCCAGCGAGGCGGATCCGAGACGGGGTCGTCGGCCGACGTGATTTGGGGGCGGTGGCGCGAGGTGGACGATGGGTCTGACAGGTGGGCCAAGGAAGTCAGCGGGCGCGAGCGAGCGGGGTGGCGGCTGACGGGTGGGGTCGGGCTCGGCCGCGAAAGGGAGCCAGTTGGCGCCGACATGTGGGGCCGGGTACGCGCACGGAGAGGGGGTCACTGACGGGTGGGGTCCACTGGTCAGACGGGGCGTGCGGGGAGGAGTGGGCTGGGCCGGCCGGGAGAGAGAGAAAGGGAGGGGGAGGCCCGTTACTGTTTAATTGCTTTTCTGATTAAAAATAATTACAGAAAATGGATTAAAATATTTGGGCTACTTCCAAGGTTGATAAAAATTTGTAAAAATTCTCAAAATATATCTTGGCCTTGGGATCACATACAAAATTTCCTAGCCCCTGGTTTGGTCATTTCATCTAGGTTCTAGTTCAAAAAGGTTAAGGAGGGCATTAAAGGTATTTCCAAAATAAATAATTCTAGGAAAATAGATTAAATGATATTTTTATTTCTTTGAAAATTTGGGGTGTTACAAACCTATCCCCCTTACAAAGAATCTCGTCCTCGAGATTGGAATGCTACTCGAATATCTTAGGGTATTGAGCTTTTAGCTCGTCTTCTTTTTCCCATGTGGCTTTTTCGACGGGGTGGTTATTCCACTGAACCTTGTAAAAGCAAACCACACGGCTCCTGGTTACCCTTTCCTTGGTTTCCAAGATCTTGATGGGTTTCTTGATGTAGGTCAGGTCCTCTTGAACGTTGAGTTGTTGGAGATCGGCCTGTTCAGCGGGCACATGAAGACACTTCTTCAGCTGAGAGACGTGGAATACATCATGAACTCCTTCCAAGGATGGAGGTAGTTCTAGTTGGTATGCCACTTCTCCTTGCCATCGGAGGATCTGAAAAGGTCCGACATAGCGGGGTGCTAGCTTTCCTTTCATGTTGAACCTTTGAGTGCCACGGAGGGGAGTGACTCAGAGATAGACATAATCACCCTCCTCAAAGGTTAGGTCTCTACGTCGGTTATCGGCGTAGCTCTTCTGTCGGGACTGGGCTATCTTAAATATGTCCCTGATGATCTTGACCTTCTCTTCAGCTTCTCTTAATATATCTGTCCCAAACAGCTGCGATTCTCCGGTTTGATCCCAGAGCAGCGGCGTTCTGCATTTACGCCCATAGAGCACTTCGAACGGGGACATTTACAAGCTGGCTTGATAGCTGTTGTTGTAGGAGAACTCCGCATAGGACAAGTTCTTGTCCCACATTCCGCCAAAGTCTAGAGCGCAAGCTCTAAGCATATCTTCCAATATATGGTTAACCCTCTCGATTTGACCATCGGTCTGAGGATGATAGGCAGTGCTAAAGTTCAGTCGGGTGCCCAGTTCCTCTTGAAGGTTCTTCCAAAACTTAGAGGTAAACTAACTCCCACGGTCAGATACAATCTTCTTAGGAACTCCATGTAGGCACATGATTCGGGTCATATACAACTCGGCCAGCTTGGCGATGGTGTAGGTTGTCTTGACAGGGATGAAGTGAGCCACCTTGGTGAGTCGGTCGACGATCACCTAGATAGAATCATGACCGGCTTGGGTCCTGGGCAGTCCCGTGATGAAGTCCATCCCTATCTCTTCCCACTTCCATTCGGGGACCTTGAGGGGTTGCAACAGCCCAGCAGGTCTTTGGTGCTCTGCCTTGACTCGCCGGCATGTGTCGCACTTGGCCACATACTCAGCTATTTCCCTCTTCATGCTGACCCACCAATATTTTTCCTTCAGATCTTGATACATCTTGGTACTCCCGAGATGTATGGAGTATAGAGTATCGTGGGCTTCTTGGAGAATGAGAGTCTTCAACTCAGGCTTGTCGGGTATGCATATCTGGTTTCCGAACTAGATTGTACCATGCTCGTCCTTGGAGAATCCAGGGGCTTTACCCTTCTACATGTTCTGTTGGATCTCCAAGATGTCCGGGTCTTCCTTCTGCTTTTCTCGGATCTAGTCTATTAAGACAGGCTGAGACTCCAAGGCAGCGAGGTACGCTCGGGTGGTGATCCCTAAATTCATCCTTTCCATCTCCTTGTATAGCATAGGGGTCTGGTCCTATATCATAATGGCATTGCAGTACCCTTTTCGACTGAGGGCGTCTGCCACCACATTTCCCTTGCCTGGATGATAGTGGATGCCCAAGTCGTAATCCTTGATTAGTTCTAGCCATCTCCTTTGCCTGAGGTTCAGGTCCGGTTGGGTGAATATATACTTGAGGCTCTTGTGGTCGGTGAAGATCTCACATTGATTTCCCACAAGGTAATGTCTCCATATCTTCAAGGCATGAACCACGGCTGCTAACTCCAGGTCGTGGGTCGGGTAGTTTAGCTCATGCGGTCTCAGCTGTCGAGAGGCGTAGGATATCACCTGCCCATCTTGCATCAAGACACATCCCAATCCTTGACGAGAGGCATCACAGTAGACGTGGAAGTCTTTTCGGATGTCTGGTAGGGTCAGAACAGGGGCTGACACGAGCTTCTTCTTGAGGGTTTGGAAGCTTTCTTCGCAATCTGGGGTCCATTCAAATTTTACCTCCTTCTGCAATAGTCTGGTCAAAGGCTTGGCGATCTTCGAAAAATTCTCGATGAACCGGCGGTAGTATCCAGCCAACCCTAGAAAACTCCGGATCTCGGTCACGCTCGTGGGCTGCAACCAGTTGGTTACTGCTTCCACGGTGGTCGGGTCCACAGCTATTCCTCCGGCAGATATTACATGACCGAGGAATTTCACCTCTGACGACCAAAACTCGCACTTGCTGTATTTAGCGTACAGTTGTTGTTCCCTTAGCTTTCCGAGGGTCAGACAGAGGTGGGTTTCATGTTCTTCCTTGGTCTTGGAGTAAACGAGGATATCGTCGATGAATACCATGATGAACTTATCCAAGAACTCCATGAATACATTATTCATCATGTTCATGAAAAAGGCCGGGGCATTCGTGAGTCCAAACGACATCACAGTGTACTCATAGAGTCCATAGCGGGAGGTGAAGGCAGTCTTGGGTATGTCCTCCTCTCTAATCCTCAATTGGTGATAACCTGACCTGAGGTCAATCTTGGAAAACACCTAGGATCCTTTCAGTTGATCGAACAGGTTGTCGATCTGAGGCAATGGGTACTTGTTCTTGATGGTTACGTCATTCAGGACTCTATAGTCACGCACATCCTTTTAGTCTTGTCCTTCTTCATGGCAAAGATGACCGGTGCACCCCAGGGTGAGGTGCTCGGTCGGATGTACCCTTTCTGCTCCAGGTCTTCGATGTTGCTCTTGACTTCGGCTAGTTCATTGGCGGCCATCCGGTATGGGCGCTTGGAGATTGGAGTGGTCCCTGGGACAAGCTCGATTCTGAATTCGATGTCCCGATTGGGAGGCATTCCTGGCGGGTCCTTTGGGAAGACGTCCATGAACTCCTTGACTATGGGTACCTCTTCAAGGGTTAGAGAGTGAAGAGATGCCTCAAGTGGTTTGCGGCTGGCCATCCGAAAGGTGACGGCTTCGCCTTCGGGGCTGGTCACTGTCATGGACTTGTTGGCACAGTCGATCACTCCCTGGTGCTTCATCAACCAATCCATCCCTAGGATGAGGTCGAGTCTGGTGCACTTAATGAGGACTGGCTCAGCCCGGAACAATACCCCTTGGATCTCTATCTTAACCTTAGGACTGTACAAGTGGGCTAAGGATTTATTTCCTGGAGTGGCAATCATCATGGTGACTGATAGAGGGAGCACTTCCAAGTCGTTGGTTTTCACAAAATCTTCTGAGATGAAAGAGTGTGTTGCCCTAGAGTCAAATAGAATCATAGCTGGTATGGAATTCACGGTAAACATACCGAGCACGACTTTGGGAGCCTCCTGAGATTCCTCTGCGCTGATGTGGTTGATGCGGGCATGAACCGCCTGGTTGGGTGCCGCGCCTTGGTGTTGCTTAGGGTGAGGACACTGGTGCGAGTAGTGCCTTTCCTTCCGGCAGTTGAAGCAAACGACCGGCTTCCCTTGGCGATCCCTCAAGATCGAGGCCTTGGCGGCGGGCGTCGGCTGAGCTGCCGGGGCTGGTGGAGCGGGGCGCGGATGTCCGGTGTTGGATCCACCGGTGGCGTGAGGTGGCCTATAGGCGGGACGAGGATGGTATGCGGGTGCTGGTGGCGGAGGAACGAAGCGGGGCCTCTGAAAATTCACCTGTTGATGCTTGAAGGCGATCATCTTCCTCTTCTTGAGGTCCAACTTGTTTTGCTCAGTCTCTTGGATGAGCACTTTATTCACCAACCGTTGAAAGTCGGCGTAGTCGGTGGCGACGAGCTGGATGGACAGCTCATTCTTAAGTCCCTGGAGGAACTTAGCCTGGCGGAGGGCGTCGGTCAGCACCTCTTTGGCGCGTAGCATGCCAGACGGTTGAACTCATGGAGGTACTCCATGATGGTCCAGCTGCCCTGTTGCAGGTCACAAAACTCCTGCTGCTTCACCGCGATAACTCCGGCGGGGACGTGGGCGGCGCGAAAGGCGATGGTAAACTCCGCCCATGTCACCACGTGGTCCTCCGGCTAGGACTCACGGCAGTTGTCCCACCACTCGGCGATGGGACCTTAGAGCTGATGAGTGGCGAAGGCCACTCGCTCTCAGTCGGTGCAAGGGAGGAGGTCCAGCTTCTTCCCTATGGTGTGGAGCCAATCTCCGGCCTCCATGGGGTTGGTGGTGCTAGAGAAGATCGGTGGGCGCACGTGCAGGAACTCCGAGAGTTGGGGCGCGGGTGCGGGTGCTGGTGCGCGAGGGGCAGGCTCCACATTCTGCAGCCGGTCCAATTGAGCCTGTTGGTGCTTCATCTGAGTGAGGAGGGCGGTGATCAGCTGGTTTTGATTCGCCATCATCTCCACCAAGGTGGGGTGGTTGGCGGATGTCGACCCAGTCTGTCGTGGGCCCGTTGCACCCCAGTTGGGCACAACGCCTTCGGGCAAGCCGTGGCTTCCTCCTTCTCCATTGTTGGAGCCAGTGTTCTGGTTGTCGGTCATCTTCTGAACATAAGATGTTAGCCAAGACATAAAAAGATGATGATACAAATATTTTAATCAAAAGGGGGCCGTTGAGGCTCATATATATCTCAAGTGGTATAAAAAGTTCATTACATCAAAGCTTTTATTTTAACCTACCCACAACACGAGTGGTTGCAGGTAGCACCACACACAAAATTATCACAAGCAAACAACGGTACTAGCGCCTACTCACCATCGGAGGCAGTCTCCGTGCTCTCGGAACCACGAGCACGTGGATCCTGAGGGACGGTGGCTCGAGAAAATTCTCGATGATCAGGTCGGAGACGAGGCCAGGGCGCGGTGCAGGGGCGCTGGTGGTGGACGGTCCGGTGGTGGAGGGACGTGGCGGGATCCTCTTGGGGTGAGGGGTAGGCTCGCGGATGGGCTTCCTCTTCCTCGAGAGGAGGGGAACCATCTTCGCAATATCCTTCTGCAGCTGCATGATCTTCCGCTGCAGTTCGCCGTTTTGCTGGATCAAGTTCTTCGTCTCCTCACGAAGAAACTCAACCGCCTCATGGTGCTCATCGGCGTCGAGCACGGCCTCAGTATGGAGGTCGTACATGGCCTGAAGAAGACGCGACTGTCGGGCCATGACCGGATCACGAACGGAGTGAACTCCGAGGTAGATACTACGGTAGGCGCCGGGAGTGCGCTTCGGCACAAGCCAGAAATACGACTTCTGAAGACTATCATCATAGATCATCCTCAACTCCATGAGGGCCTGGAGGGCGACGCGTTGGCACGCGACGTTGAAAGTCGGGCCCCCAAGTGTTGTGGTGTAGGGCGGCAGGTGCTCTCCGGATCCGTGGACGGTGAGGGAAACGTCGAGGGCCCGGCGAATTCCTCCAGGTACACCCCCTGGAATTCGGGCTCGAAGAGGAACCCGAAGAAAGTGAGCGTCATGCGGAGCTCCCTGATGAAGCCCTCGTAGTGGCGGCAGTAGCTGTGAACTTGGTAGACTAGCATCTACCAAAACAACAAGTTGAAGAAAAGTGAGGGGAGGAACAAAGTTTATAAAGAAGGTTTTTGGGAAATAAACTTTCTGTAGCTAATGGCTAGGCTGGTCCGTTTGGCTTCCTACAGTCAAGTCGGCTCTGATACCATCTTGTGGCGCCCCGATTTATCGAAATCGAGACATTATTGAATTTCCATAGAAAAACAATAATACAAGAGGTTCATCATGCGACAACGTACATACGACAAGCATCCGTGGTACGCAGACCACAATTATTACATAAGAGTGAAATTAAAATAATAAAAATAAACTGCATGACGAACGCCTTCTTCAGGATCTTTCTTCTTGACTGGGTCGCTACTCTAGACCATCCTCGTAGTAGGCATCTTTCTTCAGGATCTTTCATCTTGCCTAGCAACTTTTGCATATCTCTCTTGCATGTTGGCGTTGCAAAGTTTATAATCTTTTCAAGCCTCTTAGGATCAATTTCTATACCTCTTTCATGAATCATGAATCCTAAGAACTTGCCTGTCGACACGCCAAAAGCACATTTTAGCAGGTTCATTTTCAAGACATACTATCGCATCCTATCAAAAGCAACTTTCAAATCGGCTAAGTGATTATCCATAGCGTCCGATTTGACAACAACATCATCTATGTATACTTCTAACATAACTCCTAACAAGTCATGAAAGATCAAGTTCATAGCACGTTGATATGTAGCGCCAGCAAACTTTAAACCAAAAGTCATAATGACCCACTCAAACAAGCCGACAAAACTAGGGCATCGAAAGGTTGTCTTGTAGACGTCCTCTTCAGCCATAAAGATTTGATTATAACTAGCGTTGCTATCAAGAAAACTTAGTACCTTGTGCCCTGAAGCATCGTTGATTAACATGTTGTGGCGCCCCGATTTATCGAAATCGAGACATTATTGAATTTCCATAGAAAAACAATAATACAAGAGGTTCATCATGCGACAACGTACATACAACAAGCATCCGTGTACGCAGACCACAATTATTACATAAGAGTGAAATTAAAATAATAAAAATAAACTGCATGACGAACGCCTTCTTTAGGATCTTTCTTCTTGACTGGGTCGCTACTCCGGACCATCCTCGTAGTAGGCATCCTCTGAATTGTGTGTCCAACGGGTATGAGTACAAAGAGTACTCAACAAGCCACCGCAAATGCAAATAGTAATGCAAGATAATAACAAAGGAAGGATAATGGCTAAAAGTGCGGAAAAAGTACATTTTCAGTTATTGCATTTAGTGTAGTCAAATTTTATCATGCGGAATAATAAACATGAACATCAATAATACCCTTCTAACTCGAGGGTATTATGACTCTGATCAGACCATCAGTCCTTATATGTCAAACCATCATGCACATTCATTTCAATAGTAAACTAACTGTGGGATGTCACGCAACCCGCCCTTGATCGTGGGCTCGGCTTTTCGAAAAGATTTATGACTCTGATCAGAGATGTACTACTGTACCCATAAGGCACGCACTCATCCCATACACCAAGGTGTAACGAGATGACCTATACCACGGGAACTCGTGCCAAAACCTCAGCATGAAATGCCCCAAGCGATAACCACCCGCTCTAGGTTTCGCCGGCACGCCGGGCCGCATCCCGGCTAACGTCGCACCCCTTTTGCACCACGTCGGTACAAGCCACCCACAGGTGCTGCTTGACCCATCTCCAAGTGGTGGCCTCGGTTTGGAACACTCCATACCTTAGTTAGGACTTACCCATTAGACTTGTGGTTAGTACGGAAGTGTATTGCAACGGATCCCGCAGACCGGATCCTATGTGTTTTAGCGATAGCTGAGTAAAACATGGGTTCAATATGCTCAAAAGATTGGTTTGGTGACTTGCCTTGTTCAGCAAAAGGAGAGAGAGGGACTTCCGGGAAGTATTCCGGCTCCTCGGCGATGTCGTAGTCTTCCCAATATAAATAAAAGGAAATAATACAACATCCACTTAAACAATCTAAAACCACACAATAAGCATATAGGTTTTGATTGGGTTAATTTAAAGACAACAAGTTGTTAAGTTTCTAAAATTTATTTTATGAATAATTTAAAATGAACTAGAATGTAGTATGGTCCTTTATAAAAGGGGTTTTAATTGTGAATAATATTAATTCAAGTTTTCTAATTAATTTAAAATAAAAGCCTCACGGAAAATTCAGTGGTTTCATTAAATTAACAGGAAATCAATAATATAAATTTTGCTGAAATTTAAATAATTAATTTTGAAATTTTCCTTAAAGAGCATTTGGATACTTGATTAAATAAACATGAAATGTCCACAGAAAACATACTGTTTTTATTGTATGAACATGTTGAGAATAATATTACAAATTTTCTGGAATTGAAATGGTAATTTTTGGAGTTCAAATGCGCAAGATATGAATTTAGAATTTCAAAAGCATTTCTGGAATTTAATTTAAACCAAAAACAAGCGTCGGTCCGCGGTGAGCCGAGTCCACCGTGCACCCGCGCACTGTGCGCATGCGCCCGATCAAGATCCACCATTGGATCACGATCGGGCGGTCACGGGCGAGGCGGGGGAGTTAAAATGACGTGGACGGTTGAGATAAAATGTTGAAACCGGTATGCGATGGATGGCCTAGATCGATCGTGGGTTTTAAATACTAATGGACGCACGAGATCACACCACACCGCTTCGCTATGATCCAACACATCAGAATAAATCATGAGACACCTAACTTCCGTCGATGGATCGGGATCGCATGGTCGGGAATGAATCCGACACGGCACGGGTAGTTTACCCGCGCCGGTCGTCTTCTCTGGCAACGGTGAGTGGGCCAGAGCCCGGAGAACGACGGCGGTCCCTATCTAGGCCTAGAAATGGAAAGAGGACGCCTAGGGGATCACGGGGTACCTTAGGCGAGGTGAGAGGTCGACGGGGCGTGGCTGGCGATGAGGGTAGATGGCTAGGTGGTTCGGGTACTTGTCGGCGACGGCGATCCGGCGAGGTTTCGGCGTCGACGGAGGGGTGGCCGAGGTCGGTGATATCCTTGCGGTCACGATGGTGTGGTCGGCGAGGACGGAGGGAGGTCTCCGGCGACGATGAGCGGTGACCGGAGTAGGGGCATGCGGGGTTGGCGTTAGAAAGAGTGCTATGGGCGCTCTGTTCGATATCGCAGCGAATTGTCATGGGGGTCGAACGCGGTGGAGGCCAGGGGGTTAAATAGGGGCGTGGAGGAGCTCGCATGCAAGGAAAGCTAAGGGAGGACTTTAACTCACCGGCGAGGGCTCGGCCATGCACAGAGCGCATTCCCGGGGGCCTAAACGCGTCACTTTAACGCGATATAAATGGCCGGCAGGCCTCGGGGTGCATTAATCCGACGCCAATTGAATGAGGGAGGGGCCAGCGAGGCGGATCCGAGGCGGGGTCGTCGGCCGGCGTGATTTGGGGGCGGTGGCGCGAGGTGGACAATGGGTCCGACATGTGGGCCAAGGCAGTCATCGGGCCACGAGCGAGAGGGGTGGCGGCTGACGGGTGGGGGTCGGGCTCAGCCGCGAGAGGGAGCCAGTTGGGCCGACAAGTGGGGCTGGGTACGCGCGCAGAGAGGGGGGTCACTGACGGGCGGGGTCACTGGTCAGATGGGGCGCGTTGGGGAGGTGTGGGCTGGGCCAGCCGGGAGAGAGAGAAAGGGAGGTGGAGGCCCGTTACTGTTTAATTGTTTTTCTGATTAAAAATAATTATAGAAAATGGATTAAAATATTTGGGCTACTTCCAAGGTTGATAAAATTTTGTAAACATTCTCAAAAATATATCTTTGGCCTTGGTGATCACATACAAAATTTCCTAGCCCCTGGTTTGGTCATTTCATCTAGGTTCTAGTTCAAAAGGTTAAGGAGGGCATTAAAGGTATTTCCAAAATAAATAATTCTAGGAAAATAGATTAAATGATATTTTTATTTCTATGAAAATTTGGGGTGTTACACATGTCGTCTATCAGCATGGGATATTCGTCCTTCAGAGGTGCCTTGTTTAGATCCCTGAAATTAATACAAAGTCGTATTTTGCCACTCCTTTTCTTCTCTACAGGCACAATGTTAGCGACCCATTCAGCATACCTGCATGGCCTATAAACTCAGCCTTGAGTAACCGTTCTATCTCCTCTTTAACTCGATCATAGACGGCCAAATTAAAGCGACAAGGAGGCTATTTATAATGCCTAAATCCGGGTTTAATAGGTAGGCGATGCTCC